>QLPI01008855.1:0-11109 GCA_003314275.1 Chroogomphus rutilus
AGAGCTTGATCGGAGTTTGAAATGGGACCTCGGAGTTGGATCGGAGTTTAAAGAGGGTTGTCCCCTGACAGGTAGCGGGTATGGGTAGCGCAGGTAAGGGTCAGGGTCAGGATTGCCAACCCAGCCCAATCCCATACCCGCAGGTGGGTTGAAGCAGGTTTTTAGTCAGCACTTTGTAAGCAAAATTATTATCTAAGCCCAGCCGCACCCCGGTCATGTGACTGTACTCAAAATCAATATATTTTCATATTTTAAAAAATCAGAATTTATTAAAATATTTTGTGGCTGATGTAATCAAAGTTCAGCACCAACCTCACTTATATCAGCTTGGTGTCAATTATGTGTACAACATGCAGTCAGGGACATGTACCACATTTGCACATGAGATCAACGGCAACTCAACAACTGGCATTCTACTCCATATGAGCCACAGCCCCATGAATCCTAGAGACAGTAGGATGTGGCAACCCAATTGGTCTGGTGATCTAGGGGAAGCACTTGAATCTAAATCCTCTGTCGTCATTACCCCACACATGGTTTCTCCCCATCCTTGCTCACCCATCCTTGTACTACCACAATTCATCATGCTCTCACACTCATGCTTAGCATGAGTGTTGTCCTGCTGTCCACACTCTCCAGTCATAGAGTCCCCATGTCCTATTTTTGGTTCGCCTCCTTGCTCGCTGCCCTTTGGGGTCATCCCAGCATTAAATTCACCTAATATAGTATCTTCACAATTACCCAGGTCCATCCGTATATTTCCTTCACCTTCACCGTGTGAGATCGCCACTTTTGATCCAGAGAGGAGAGAATATTATAATTGTCCCAATGGTTGTGATAAGGGTTTTACTGGGGGGGGGCAAAAACTCTCAAAGGGGAAAATGTCACTGTCGTCGATGATGTGAGGATCAATGACATTAGTAGGCATATGGGCTGTATGCAACCGCATATGGATCTAGGTCTTGCGTGGGCTGTACGTGACTGCATATGGATCCAGGTCTCGTGTGGGCTATACGTGACCGCATATGACACCTCATGTGTATGTGTGGCACATGCATGTCATAGGCAAATGCATATGACAGCTACCTATGTTTGCCTGTGTGGTGCGAGGGTGTCTTACGTGAACGCATACAGATCCAGGTCTCATGTGGGCTGTATGTGACCACATATGACACCTCATGTGCACATGCAGCACATGCATGTCATATGCAAATGCATATGACACCTACATGTGTGTTAGGGAATTGGGAATGTCCCTTGTCATTTCTGGTCATTTTTTCGAGCTTAATCAGCCTGCAAAGTCCAAACCTCTCCTAACGAAAATATTCACTTAAATCCACCATATCATGGCAACAAAAAATATAATAATATTTTTGGCAGGCCAATCAAGAGTGAAATACCTCCATTAATTAACTCTTGATTTGCAAGAATATTGAGCCAATGGATAAACATAAAAATATGCATATTTTCACCTATCTATGTATGGATCTGCAAGCCACAACAACTATGGAATCAAATATTCAAACCTATGAAAATGGCTCCAAATTTCTGGCTCAAGTTCTCAGTCCACAGTGTACAATGAATTCCTGGACTTATATAATACTAATTACATAAACGGTCAGTCCAGAAGCATGACTTACATAATATTAATATTTCGTGACATGACCAGTCATGAAAGTACCAGTCGTGGGAATATTATATTTCTTTATTGTAAAAGTAGATACAATGGTGACACATTGACTCCTCAGGCTTCCAAAGCATTCCAATACCTTCCAAACACCTCCACAAGCTTCATGAAGGAATTGCCTTATCAGGAGACTACATAATTAGCTTAGAATTAGTATAAAAGAAGCCAGTTATGTAGTGTAAAATAACAATCATTTTCACCCATATTAATCCACAAAATTAAATAAGTGCCAGCAGCACTCTCATAAGTGGACTGAAGTCTGCTTAGGTAACTGGTCCAAAGACTGGAAGCCACACTCAACAATGGGTGTGAAGACCTGTTGAATAAGGTTCATTCCAAAGAGTGAACCTTAGCTTTTGCTACCAAAGTGGCAGGCTACCCCTTTAAAAATTAAAGTCAGATAAAATTAGAAAAGTGGAAATAAACCTAAACCAGTCTAGAACTAATAGTTTAACATCCTTAAACTATTAATTCTATATGTAATGAATGAGACACCTGACAAGACCCCCCTTAAATATTCTCTTTAGACAAACGACCCGGATCAGAATCAATAAAGACATTTTGCATGGCTACATGAGATTTCTTTAAATATTTATTGCAATACTCTTGTGATAACAGATTATGTGAATCTCTGGAGTATAATTTCTTAATTGGGTTCTCCGTAAGAATATCCCATGCAGGTGTATTTTGTTGTCCTGCTGCATCTTGTCGGAGAACTTGACTTGCCTTGGTTCACACCAAAGTTTTGTCACAGCTTCTTGGGTTCCAAAACAGTGTGCATGTGCAGCATTGCAGCCCACAACAGTGTATAAGCACCATTAAGAGATGGTCATTGAAGGTGGGAACATACCTGTTCGGTCACATCAGGTGAGAGCATGCTCTCAGTCTAAGAAACAATGGACTCAGCGCACAGAGCGGATCAGGGTTGGGGAAGATGTCAATGACAGAGAGTTGCAGAAGTGCGCTCAGCCTTATTACTGTTATTTAAATAAGCCTACATTATTTTTTGGGATGCACACAGACACCTGCCTGGATTTACAGTGCTCAATGGCTTGTACATGAGGTCTGTAGGGATCATGTATGCAGGGAACCATAGCCGTGGATGTGCACAAACAGTGTGAGTGTTAGGGCCCATGCCCCCAATAAACCCATATTAGTCCCCACAACCACCTGCACCTTTTCTGGGACTTTCCAACCATTAAAAGACTGGAACGATCGCTTTCCACAAATCCGTTGCATTAACCCGAAGTTCCAAAATCCCAAACCTCCGTGATTCCGTGACCTAGGTTCTGCTCCTTCATTAAACGATGCACAGGATCATCGCGTACCTCACTCCCTTGTTCTTCTTTTTCTATTAGCCCCTTGTATTCCCTTCTCCCCTTGTCTTTACTTGGCAAAAGATAGTACAAGGATTAGTTATATGTATATAAGCCCCCAGTCGACTGGACTATTCGCCAGTATAAATATCGACTTAATCTGCATCGTAGTTTCTGATTCAGTTCCGGTAAACTTTCCAACTTTCCAAAATTAGAGACAGACGATCGAGGAGGGCGCAACACATAAGTTGAAGCCAAGTCCCTATGACCTTGAACAACTCGAACAACTAGTCGTACGACCTAATACCGCGAACAGTCCTAAGCCCCCGGCGCTTCCCGTCTTTCGGCCTTCCTGTTTCTGTCCATGAACCCATGACCTCTAGTCCCTCCATCTCTGGAGTACTGAACCCCCTCACAGAAACCATTCGGAAGCCTCCAGAAACTTTTCCAGAAGTATCTAGCTAAGCACCTGACACGTGGATTTAACAGTATATTCGTACTCACACTCCTGATCGTCATGAGCTCGAGACCCATCACGCATTCGCAAGCCCTACAGACAATCACCCAGGCATCCACCTGCCGTGCATCTGTCCCCTGAGAACTGTCCACCCCCGGACGCAGTTTCCAGATGCCTCAGACCCCAGCACACCCTCCAGAACCTTCATCCGACTCCGGATTCACAAGCGTAGACCTACACCCATGCTCAAATATGACCAACCCATTTCTCATGAACCACCCCCTGGCGACTCATCAATTGTCACCCTCAGAGATGCCATCCAGCTCGGGACCATCCTCAGTAGTACCGTCAACTTCAGGACCACCATCTGTGGCACCACCCCCTTTCGCATCTCCCCCCTACGTACCACCACCCTTTGAACCTCCGTTCATTGCACCACTGCCTGCAACACCACTGCCCATTGTACCACTGCTCATTGCACCACCACCCATTGCACCTCTGCCTGTTGCACCACCCCATGTCATCCCACCCCATGTTGCACCACCTGCCGCAGCACTGCCACCTCCCACACATCCAGGAGGGGCCCCCACCTTAGGACCAAACGATGTGCCCGACCTCACTCAGGCCCTTGTTATGCTGGCAAATAACCTGACCAGCCCCAGAAGATCAGCCCCCCATGCCGCCAAGGTCCGGGACCTGGATAGCTTCAACGGATCTGATTCGAGGAAACTACAAGCCTTCCTAGTACAGTGTAGTCTGAACTTCCATGATCTCCCTGACACTTTCAACTCCGATAGCACCAAGGTAACCTATGTACTGTCGTACCTGACTGGTACTGCCCTGGACTGGTTTGAACCAGCCCTCACCGCCCCTGACGAGCCAGATTGGCTCTATGACTTCAATGAGTTCATCGTTGAACTCAAAACCAACTTCAGCCCCCATGACCCAGAAGGAGAGGCCAAAGCAGACCTCGAGAACCTCTGCATGCACGATAACCAGCGCATCACGAAATATGTAGTCAAATTCAATCGACTAGCCACCCATGCCCACTGGGGCGATGCCACACTCCATCGCCAGTTCTACAACGGACTCCCCGGCAGGATCAAGGACGAGATCTCTAGAGTAGGAAAACCCCACTCCCTGCTCCAACTCCACCTCCTGTCCTAATCCATCGATGCCCGCTATTGGGAACAACGATCGGAAGTCACCAGGGAGTCCCCCTCCACCCAGAACTTCGACCGCCCCTACAACAGAGGGAGGGCCCCCATGAACATGTACTCGGCCCCTAATATGGGCAATAAGACGGGCAATCCAGGCCAACCTGTGACCCCATCCAGTGGCAGCAGGACTACCATGGACCTATCATCCAAGCTCGGTAAAGACGGGAAACTTACACCGCAAGAACGACAACACCGCTTCAAACAAAACCTCTGCCTCTTCTGCGGCAGATTGGGCGACACAGCCAAGGAATGCCTAAGATCTGCCGCCACCACAGTCACCAAGGGGCACACAGCCTCTGTGATAGAGGAAATTGAAGAAGAGTCCGAAGCTTCAGACACTTCGGAATCCAAAGAATAGAAGCAAGGTCTCTGACTCCGGCACCAGTTGTTCATGTTGAACACTAATAGTGCCCATGGAGTAAAACAAACAATGCATCCACCCTCTTAGGAACTCGAACACCCGTGACCAATCATTGAAGAAATTCGACCCGTTTCCTTGGAAACACCTCCAACCCTCTGAAAATCCATCAGATTCCAGTTACCAGGACACCATATGCTCACCTGCTACGATCCATCGATCGACAGGGCATTGAGTACTACTTGTTTAGATCTTCATCCCAACTGATTCTTGGTACCGCTGAGCCTGCAGTTTCACTTAGTGCTCAATCCGACCCTCCAAAAACTCCACTCAGGAAAACCCTGACCATCGTGGAACCCATACCATCCCTTAGACAAACGGTTCCATGTGTAGATTCCCCCTTAGACTAGAACCTATTGATAACATGTTAATATCTACTGCTGAACCATTGACACGGTTCAAAACCGAGACTTGAAATTGCAGGACATTCTCCAAATCCTGATGATGCCACTACAATCCAAGTGACAATCCGGTGACAAACCACCATGACCACCATGACCACCATGACCACCATTTTGGCCACCACGACCCATGACCACCGCAACCACAATGACTCCAACTATGGAAACACTAGTTAGATGATGGGATGTCTAACCTAGAGAAGGGGAAAGCAACCGGAAGCTAACCCATATCTACTTAAGAATTTAGTCAGGAATCCCTATCTGACCCTCAAACTTCCAACACATGAAACACCATCAATTCCGAAACAAGTATAAACAAGCACTATCAGTCATCACCATAAAACAAGGAATGCTCCGGATCAGGATCAGAAGGATCTTGCTGATGGAACAAATCCACACCCTTCCCCTTTCCTCCACCGCTCGACTCCGGCACCGGATCCACCACTTCAGGGAACTGCCCCACCGTAGGTGTCACACCCCCTGCATCACACACCAGATCCACCACTTCAGTAGACCACCCCACCTTGGGTGTCGTATCTCCCGTACCATGCACCGGATATGCCTCCTTGGAAGACCTCTCCATCTTGGAAGCTGCCTTCCCCACACCACATGTCAGATCCACCCGACCCCTCACTGCCTGACAATTCTGGGTAAGACCACTGCATTACCACACCTTTGTCGGATGCTCCCAACCATCCGTCTTGATGGTGTTCCGCATCTTGGAAGCATCCAACAACCTTCTTACGTCAACACCAAGAACAAGGAGACGAGTGTCCATTCCGAAAATGCTATCCCTAATCTGCCCCAAGGCCTCCATGATCACCACACTCCCGACCTTCAGGAGGGAAGGAACCAACATGTTGACCTTTGTCTTCTTTGAAGAGGATGTTTTGGGAGCCTCTGTTTCCTCCTGCCTCCTTTTTCTCGAGGTCAATCCCTTGACACTGGTACCCTGCTGACCTCACACATCACCCTGCTATTCCGACAGGGAACACAAGTCTTAACCACCGTAGTCCACTCACAGTTCTTCCCCCATCTACTACAGAGGTCGCAGGGTTCCGACCTCAAAAACAAAGGAATCCCCGGGGTGGCAACCTGATACAAATCAGGATGTTGTTGAATCAGCATCCAACGACTGGACTCAAAGGGCCTGAGACCCACCTCCTTCCCGGTCACCCGTGCATTCCAAACCACCTGATTTTTGTAGGACCTTTTCACCCCCAAAATCTGGGCCTCCTCCTCCCAATGGCCCTGACACCTCCTCTCCGCATCCCTCACAGCTACTGGAGTAAACCTTTTGACACACAGCGAGCTAAATCATTGAACCCTGGTGCAGTAAAATCATGGTTTGACATTGTAGAGGAATTTGTTGTCAAACTAGGAATACGGCCAGAAGATATCTATGGAATGGATGAAAGTGGGTTTCCAACAGTGTATGGAGGAAAGGAAAGGGTGGTAGGAGCCCGAGGAACAAAGACTCAACATAAGCAAGGAGGTGCAGATCGAGAAAATGTTACAGCAATTATAACTATTTGCGCAAATGGAACAACAACAAAGCCAATGATTATCTATAAAGGGAAAAAGATGATGCAAAAATGGAATGATAATAATGTTTCTGAAGCACAGTAAGCTTTTTTTCAAAAAGTCTAGATGCAAACTAAATTCTTTGTTAGTATTGCACATTCTGAAAATGGATGGACAGATGGCAACCTTGCCTTTCAATGGTTAACTATGCTTTTTGACCCAGAAACAAAGGAGAAGGCTGGTGGCTGCAAACAAGTTCTCATCCTCGATGGCCATAGCTCCCATTACACTGCAGCATTTCTAGATTATGCTGGAGAAAATGTCATAATAGTGCTTGGGTACCCACCTCATTGCACTCATGCTCTGCAGGGTCTCGATGTTGTTTGCTTTGGAAAGATGAAGGAAACCTGGAAACAAGTCATAACCAACTTTGAGGAGGATAATCAAAGACTAGTAGGCAAAAACAACTTCACTTACCTTTTTAGAATGGCATATAACCAGGCCTTTGATGAAGAAACTGTCAAAGCAGCATTTTGTGTCACTGGCATATACCCATTTAACCGTGATGCAATTTCTCCTACCGAACTTCAGCATCATCACTCTTGGCACCTTTTCAGAGTCACGCTCAATGCTAACACTCAATCGAGCAAGCAAGTTTTCAGTTGCAACTTCATCTCCACTGCATCGCTTGAAGCCAAACATGTTCCTAACATCTAAGTGCAGGTGAGCACTTGTGGGAAAACCTCCATGTGGTGATTGTGCTGAACCAAAAAGGTTCATAACAGAGGATATGGATGAGCATGATTCCAGCGATATCTTATTGATGTCAAATCCCATGTGGAAGAGTTGTCATTAGGAAGAATTTCTTGAGATGGATGGTGTACAAGCGATAGATAGTGAAGATTTGCCTCCTCTTCCCACTTCTGATGATGAAGGTTCTGAAGATGAAGCAGTCCAATTGTGATCCCAGAGTCCTTTTCCAAAGTGACCTCCCAAGTCTCAATCAATAGCGTCTGAAACACCCACCAGAAGTCTCGGAGCAGGTGCATGCCTTTAAGGCCAAGTATGCAGAAAAGCTTCACCTATTGGAGGCAGAAGGGGCAAGGGAACTGGAGGCCACCTGGAAGGTTGAAAAAAAACTGGAAGGCTGAAGTCTGGAGGTTGGAGGAGGAAAAAAGGGAGGCAGAATGAAGGAGGAAGGAGGAGGAGGATTGTGCCATGGAGTGGGATGCTAAGGCTCTGGAGCTTGCTCTCCTGGCTGGTCAGGAGGTTGAAGACCCGGAAGACATGCCATCCTGGGGGGGCTTTGCTGCCATGCCGGGGTCCGAGGGTGGGGATGTCTTACAAAAGGAGACCAATGAGTCCGACGATTCCTCCAATCATAGCATTTCCTTGGATTCAGAGTCTATCTTGTCACCTACTGGGGGGAATCCAGGAGGTGGGGGGGGGTGTTCCTTTCTGTGAAATTATAAGAGCTGAAATACTATCTCAGTCTCTTGGAAAAGAGCTCATATTAGAAGTAATTAGCTACCTGAAATACTATCTAAAAGAACAATCAACAATTGTATGAAATATAAGAATAAACTTGAACTCATACCTCAGTCTCTTGGAAAAGAGCTGAGGTCACAGAGTCACACAACTGCAAAATACAATGGCAAATTCAAACTCCTATCAAAGGCAGATATCAGAGATAATAATGAATAGAATCCATACCCTCTCTCTAATACCATCAGGTCCTGGTTGCCAGTGATCAGAAAAAGAGATGTTTGGGCTGAATGTCAAATCCTTAACACTTTCGTGCCTGTGGTCGGGCCAAGTTCAAAATAAAATGAATTCAACTATTTACTCTGGCAATCCTGGTGCATCTTCTGGGTCCAACTCATCATCTTCCTTCGGACCCCCCTCATCCTCCTTCTCCTTCTCCTTCCAAGTGTCCCTCAGTACATCCCCCCACCCATCATCCAAGTTCTGGTCCTCAGTTGAACCACCAAGCCTGTTCAATGATTTGAAGCTGATTCATGTGCTCTAGGGCATTGGCGATCCTCTTACTTTCATCCCCATTATCTCAGACCTCCTGCCTCAACTCCCACATCTCCAAGGCCATTCCTTCCTGGAATGCCCACAACTCGCCCACCATCTCCCTCAGGAGTGAAATCCCAGGAGCATCCGAACCCTGAGAAGTCCCCTCAACCACCACCTCCAGCCTCCTCTTCTTCAAAGGATGATCCCCAACATCCTCCGAAGCCCCTCTTCCCCTCTTCTCACCCTTGTCACCCGTCTCGTCCTTCTCGTCCTTGTCCTCATCACACTTCACCCTCTGGTTGTGGCAAGTGATGCAAGACGTGGCCTTCAGGGAGTCGAGCCACACACAGATGTCCTTTCCGTGGATGCAGTGCTTGCACCTCTGAGGTTCCAAATTCCCTGCCCCAACCCTGCCTTTGGACCCCTGTTGGTACAGGTCTGGACCAAGGTTCATCAGCATCCTTCGACTGGACTCAAACAGTCTGAGACCTACCTCGGCACCATCTGCCCTAGCATCCCTCAGCTGGGTATTCTCATGGGCCTTCTGAGCCCAAGTAATTTGGAGTGCCTGCTGTTTTTCAAGCATACAGATACGCTCCTTCTCCCACTCAGTCATACCTGAGCCTCCCTCTCCCAAATCTGGGGTCGGTCCCTGCGTTCCAACCCCTGAAGAACCCCCTTGTTGGGGCACGTCTTCCTCTATCATTGACAGCTCCGAGATTGTCTTGGAGCTTTTTGATGACCCTCCGAGTCGCCTTCTTGGGGGCCTTTTTCCAACCCTCCTTTCAGAGCTTCTCAGCCTCCTCCTCCTCCTTTGCCTTTTTTTCAGCCACCTCCTTGGCCAAACGTTCAGCCTCATCCTTTGCCTCCTCCTTGACCTTCCTCTTGGCCTCCTCCTTGACCTTCCTCTTGGTCTCCTCCTCAGCCTTCTGCTTGGCCTCCTCCTTGGCCTTCTGCTTAGCTTCCACTTTGGCCTTCTGCTTGGCCTCCTTCTCGGCCTTCTGTTTTTTCTCAGCCTGAGCCCTTTCAAGCTTCTCCAAAGCCCACCTCACTTCCTGAAGAGCAGTGGCTTCGTCATCCATAGGGGGTGTGGTGGATGAAGACATGGTTGAGTTACTATGAAAAGGGTCCCCCCTTTTATACCTTTTTTCAACGCCTAATCACATAATCATCCTACGGTAACTTCCATTGACATTAAGTGCTAGGACCTCGAGGCTCGGTCCTAACAGGGGGGCATTGTTATATCCTTGATATAACTCTGATACCTCGGACATCCGATATAGGGCACTACAAGGAAGATTGCCCCGAACCAAGTCCGAGTCTACACCATCAACTCTGAGCTCAATTGGTGGCACCCCTCAGACCTCGGACCTCTTTCCTTTCTTGACGAACAATAGTCTTATTGTAACACCAAATGTAGATTTCTTTTGTAACCCATCCTCATTTATCTTATTGTTCTCTTGGACATTCCTAATTAGTTACAATAAGTGATGGCAGGGAAGGTCTAATAAGACTGATAACTGACACACAGAGCAACAAGTGCCTTTGGGGCTTGTCAATATGGATGCTAAAGACATGTATATAACAAAGTAACTACTAACCTTTGGGGCTTGTCAATATGGATGCTAAAGACAAGGCCCAAAGGTGCGCAATGGTGCGTCGTTATGGGCGCTTATTTTAAGCGCCAGAGAACGCAAATGCAAAAGAGAAAAGCGCAAAAGAGAACCAAAGATGCAAGTGCAAAACACAAATGCAGGGGAATAAAATCATGACCCAACACCCCCCCCTGATGAGTTACCACTGCAATACTCACATACGCTTTTCAATCCCCATCAGTTTCCTACACCTTTCCACTTTAACTCGCTCCAATGGCTTGGTGAGTAGATCAGCAGCCATGTCAGTGGTGGGAATGAAGAGAGGACTGAGCGTGCCAGCTGCAACTTCATCACGAAGCCAGAAGAACCGCAAATCAAGGTGTTTTATCCGACCATGGTGTTCAGGATTTTTGGCAACAGAGATTGCAGATTGGTTGTCAATGCGAAGGGTAGAGGGTGAATCAAATGT
>QLPI01008865.1:0-19158 GCA_003314275.1 Chroogomphus rutilus
GAGATTACTTCACTGTAATTTCTGTCTCGGCCTCACCCTCATTTTAGAGTGCATTGACTGGGCAATCCGTTCAGTCCACTTACTTCCTCTTTCCTCTAAGCGCATTCCCTTTCATTGGAATATCTCTGGACCCCTAAGTGTCCTGAACCTACAGACTTTGATAGTCTCATTCATTGCTGCTAAAAAATGTATCACTTTCTCATCGTATTAGCTTGCTAGAGTTATTACACAGTTTGTGACCAAGGTACAAATATTAAATTATTTCCGGAGTTGTGCTGCAGCAGGGTTTGAAACTCTTCTTTGTCTCGCTTCACTTCACACAGTGCTTGACTGAAGTGTTATATCTTTAACACCAAGGTCTTGTCCAGGTTCCAAAACATCCGACAAGATGCAGGAAGACAACAAAATACACCTGCACAGGCTATTTTTATGGAGAACCCAATTAAGAAATTATACTCCAAGGATTCACGTAATCTGTTATCACAAGAGTATTGCAATAAAGATTTAATAAAATCTCAATTAGCCATGCAAAATGTCTTTATTGATTCTGATCCGGGTTGTTTGTCCAAAGAGAATATTTAAGGGGGGTCTTGTCAGGCATCTCATTCATTACATATAGAATTAATAGTTTAAGAGTGTTAAACTATTAGTTCTAGACTGGTTTAGGTTTATTTCCACTTTTCTAATTTTTATCTGATTTAGTTCTTTTCTTAGTTTTTATAGTTTTAAGTTATGAGGGTAACCTGCCACTTCGGTAGCAAGGTTAAGGTTTACTCTTTGGAATAAACCTATTCAACAGGTCTTTGGACCCATTGTTGAGGGTGGCTTCTGGTCTTTGGACCAGTTACCTAAGCAGACTTCGGTCCACTTAAAAGAGTGCTGCTGGCATATATTTAATCCTGTGGATTAATATGGGTGAAAATGATTGTTATTTTACACTACAAAACTAGCTTCTTTTATACTAATTCTAAGCTAATTATGTAATCTCCTGATAAGGCAATTCCTTCATGAAACTTGTGGAGGTGTTCAGAAGGTATTAGAATGCCTTGGAAGCTTGTGGAGTCATTGTGTCACCATTGTCACTACTTTTATAATAAAGAAATATAATATTCCCATGACTGGTACTCTCATGACTAGGGAATGGCACGGGTCACCCACGGGTCAAATGTGGGTGACCTGCACCCAACCCATGGGAAACCTGAACCTGTCAACCCATGGGGTCTTTTCCCACAGGTCGACGGGTCTCGGGTGCGCGCCGCACTCACACGCATGCATGTATGTCATGTTCGTGGTAGCGCGTGCACATACGTCGCATACATCATGTTCGTGGCATCATGTTTGTCACAGCACGTGTGCATACGTAATGTATGTTGCATTGTAGAGTTGCTCTAGGTAATTAATACCTAAAAGCCTGCGCGCACCAGTCCTTTTCTCTGGCGGGATCTAGCACAGTCGTTCGGCACAGCTGGAATATAATCTATGACTTGTGAGAAGCGATGTATGAATGGAAATAGAATGTGGACGAAATATGGTGTGATGTGACAGGGACGTGACCTTGATGAGACATGAATGTGTCACGCTGACTAAGACTTTGGACTTGGGCTTTGGACTTGAATACAATAGTCTAGACGTTTCTAGACTAGTCTTGACTTGGACTTGGAGACTTGACTTAGGACTTTAACTTGAGAACTTGAACTTGTTATTACAGAGGTGAGCCAGAGGCCTTTATATACAAAAACCAAGCAACAATGTGAAACGATGCGAGAGGTTGGCTATGTCAGTTGAATGACAAAGTATGGGAAGAAAGTTACAAAAGAGGAAACTATGGAGAAACTCTAGAGAAATGGTACAGCATCGAGGCTGCGTGAATAGGGGCTAGGGGCTATGATAGGGGGAGACTAACCAAAAGGGTAAGGATGATGAGTAACAATGAGAAAAGACTAACAGAATAGGAAACAGGTCTGAGTCAAGTTCGCGTACCCCCACCTGCACATTTCTCACTCAGAAGATGATCCCATCCAATCTACACTCAGTCATATGCGATAGGAGATGCAGTCTATTTCCCAGAAAGCCAAGAACCATACATATTTCTTGGTATGATGTCTAGACCAGCATATCGTGATAGGAGTAGAGTGGAATACGAGGCAGAGTTCAGGGCACCATCCCATCCTGATTACCCCACCCACTCCATTCGACTCTCTCTTAAACACAAAATGAGAGTGCACGACCATATACCTATTAGTCCTCCTACTCCCAGACCCCTATCCTTGGATTGGATACTGCAGAAATTGCGGAAGATATGTTGCCTGTGACCTGGAAATACTCCGAGATGACTCAGTCCCCTCTGCCTAATATGTGTGTCCTGGGTGTTGTAGCGTTGCATGGGAATGAGCTCTGAAGAAGACATAATGATGAATTGGTAGTCTGAAGATTGGAGGGCTGAATAGGATGGTTGACTGTGTGATGTGGCGACAGTGAAGGTGATATGGGATGAGCGCCGTCGGAGTCTGATTTGGAACATGGTTGAGATCGATTGCTTTACTGTCAATGCAACACCCCAAACACAACGAAAGCGCCGTACGCACATGTGACACCATGAATGCGACGAATGCGCCACATGTGCTATACCCATTGTACGCGCCGTACACGCCATATGTGCTGTACGCACCGCACGCACCATATGCACCATACATGCCGCATGCGCCATACACATCGTACGCACCATACGTGCCGCATGCGCCATACGCGTTGTATGTGCCGCATGCACCATACATGTCGTATGCACCGTACATGCCGCATGTGTCGTATGCATCGTATGTGCCATATGCGCCCTATGTGCCGCACGTGTGCGGGTGTGGTGTGCACCCAACACCCTCGACCCATGGGAAAAAACCCATGGGTTGACGGGTTTGGGTTTCCCATGGGTCAGGTATGGGTCACCCACATTTGACCCGTGGGTGCATTTGACCCGTGGGTGACCCGTGCCGTTCCCTAAGAATGGATAAGGGGATGGATGGGGAATGAGAGAATAACAGAGGGTAGAGGGGATGGGATGAGAGGAGTGGTCCAGATAATGTACTGGATATACCAAGCCGAGACCTGTGTGATAGTGAGGGATAATAAGGGTAAAGGTTGGTTGGTTGGTTGGTATTACTGAGTGAACCAGAGCTCGGTATTGTGGGCTTGACAGAAGATGCCATTGATGCCAGCCTGAGTAGAGGACTTAACAGAGGAGGAGAAGGTAGAAGGGCCTAAGCCTAGTTGATACCCAGAATAAGGAAATATGTACATGCATGCCCTACTTATATAGGTTTAAGAAGTGACATGTGGAATAAGGAATGTGGGACAATAAGGTATGCAGAGCATGTGAGTATTGTCCACAATGAGTAAAATTAGAATGAAGGAATGCAAACAGGGGTAGAACAGATAAAGATAGAATAATAGGAATGTGGCCAAGGATAGGACAATAGGGAGTGCCCAACTATAAAACAATGGTTGTGACCGATGTCAAGCTTCAGGAATGCCGAGATGTCAGACGGGAATGGCCAAGTCCTACAGGCCAGAACTAGTGGCTTTGGCTTCAACGTACTTGTGCATTGCGCCCTACTCTTCCGTGCATGCCACTGATTTGCAACAGATGGGGTACTCGGGAGGATGCCGATGATGCCGGCCTAAGTAGAGGACTTAACAGAGGAGGAGAAGGTAGAAGGGCCTAAGCCTAGTTGATACCCAGAATGAGGAAATATGTACATGCATGCCCTACTTATATAGGTTTAAGAAGCAACATGTGGAATAAGGAATGTGGGACAATAAGGTATTCAGAGCATGTGGGCATTGTCCACAACAAGTAAAATTAGAATCAAGGAATGCAACCAGGGATAGAACAATAGATTATAGAATAATAGGAATATGGCCAAGGATAGGACAATAAGAGATGCCTGGCTATAAAACAATGGTTGCGACCGAAGATAAAACAAGGACAGGAAGTCCCGAGGTGAGGCGGATTGAGGAACGAGGAGTAGGTGTGGAGGGATTAATGGATGGTGAGTGGTGTAGAGTACATGAGGGGTGGGGACAAGGAGTGTAGGTGGTGGATGTGCCGAGCTGAGACTGGCATACCAAGTGATATGCATGTGGCATAGACACTTGGACATGGACATAGGATGACTGCTCGGTCGGCACTGCTGAATTCATGGGTCTCAGCACGTGTACTTGACAGGCCTGCAGGACTTGGCCGTTGTCCGTCTGACCTTTCGGCATTCCTGAAGCTTCACAGATACTATTTTACCTGAGTTGGACAAGGCAGCTGATATTATATAATGTATCTGAATCATTATTTCCAAAAAAAATTGCCATCCTCTGTAGCAGAATACAATTTTTTTTTCAACATTTTCTGTCACCTTAGCAGAAACTGTTTGTCTACTACCTTAGTAGAATTGCTACCAAGCAATATATTTGCTAGTGATAAATACATCTAAAATCACAGGAAAATACAGAGAATTAATCCCCTATTTTCCCCACCGACTCTCCAATATAATAGCATGGGAAAATCCCAGGAAACCCTCATCTGCCACCAGAAACTACACAAATGAAAGTTGTGTGCTAAGTTGATGACACGTGCGAAGCCATGATGATGTTGATTGCCATGGGGAGGTGAGTAACAGAGGTAGTGTACGAGCGGCGATGCGCGTGAATGCAAGTTGTGTGACGCCTTGATGACACACACAAAGCGACGATGATGTTGACGGCCATGCGGACTGTGAACGACTAGTCCGAGACCGGGATCCCCGCATGTGATGTGAAGGCAACGCGGACATCGAAGGAAATAATAGGAACTCTTGGAACCAAGGCAGTGACGATCTTGACCGCCGCATGAACGATTGAGGGATCCGCGTGCGTGTTGTGGAGGCAAACTGGATGTCAAACTTGGGTAAGAACTGTTAAAGGGCTAAATACAAAGTATTCAGTGTTTGTTGTGAAGCACTCTGATTATTTAGAAGTCTCTACCTAAATACAAAGTACTATTGCAAAGGGCAAGTCAGAATGGTAAGATTTTATAGAAGATTTGATACTCACTTCAGTGTTCATTGTGAAGCACTGAAGTGACTGGAAATCTTAACAGACTACTTATATATGTATGAAAGGACAATAGGAAAAATAACTATGTCTAAAAGGAGATGACAATAGAGAAAAGGGATAACAATGGAAATGAATGATAACAATGGAAGAAGTGTTGACAATGGTGGACGGTTAATCATGTCCACCGGAATAAGTGTTTGGTCTGGACTAAATCACATACCCTAATCTTAACAGAAACTTGATGGGACTGATTATAGGGGTCATCAGAAATGAGCCTTGTCTCGATGTGGAAGAAGCAGTGCAGAATCTCGGACTTCCTGTCATATGCTAGGGCCGAATTTTTGGGAACGTGAAGGTGTGAATATTGGCGAGGATGTCCAAATGCGGAGACTTGGTGAGAAAATTATGAAAAGAAAGGTGACAAGGCGTGTCCGTCAAGGGGAAGCGTGCCACTTTGATGCCAACATTCTCCGTGATTTATGGTACAACAATAGGGAGAGAAAAATGAATGAAGGGTAAAAGAATAGAGGCTTTGGAAGAAGAAGCAGTTAGTGGGAAAATCCCATTGTCATTCGTCACTCTGAAGGAGTGTCAACGATGCGGAGATTGAAATCTTTTCATGTAGGTATACCGGGATTACACGATTACTTCTACCAATGGCGATAAAACAATGGGTACGCATGATTTTGGGCTATAAAACCTAGACATGAGGGAGTACCCTTTCATACAGAACCCCCAAGACAGAAAAACATCATGCCTAGGAACACCTTCGACAACAAAGAAAACACCGCCGCCTCGTCCAGCGGGAGACGAAGGTCATCCCGTACTAACCGCTCCCAGTCCCATGTTGTGGCAACTGGGAGCTCCTCTCGCCATGGTCGTTACACCCGGTCTCGCGCTCAACAAACACCTGTCGAGGAAACAGGTGACGTAGAAGACACCGAACAATCGAATTCTCAGGTTAACGCTGTGTTTCCAACCTACCTTGACCCTCCAGCATTTGTGGAGGTGCCTCGTGCTGCGATTGAGGCAGTAATTCTGCATTCCCAATAAATAAGAAAACGTGAAACGCGAAGCTTACTCGTCGACCGTAATAACATACTTGCGTTTTGCCAGTGCATTCGTGAAGTACGTTATTTCGGCGTGGTATTGGCCGTAGATCGCGTTTGGAATTGGCAGTTTCTGCCTCCACATAGCAACAGAATTACCACTAGGAGATAAAAGAAACACGAACACGAAAAATTGTTTATCGGGCTTATAAAACGCGAGTGATTCCTGGAGGGTTTTGTCCCGTGTCCCAACGACGTCGTCAAAAGTTAACCAGTCAAAGGCTGGTTCAGTGGGATTACTTGGAGAACGATATTTAGCATTGGCTATCAATGCTCCTCTTTGCTTTATGAACCTTGTGTGCTTCAACTTTTCAATACCTTTTTTTTCAATTGTTCTTTTTACTTGTATTTTTGTTGTTTTACTTACATCACATACACACACTTCATAAATGGACTTTATCTGCCTGTTCGTTTCCAAAAATCATGTGTTCGAAAGGATCGCTATAGGCCCGCGCTTTTACAGATTTTAACCACCAAGTACCCACAGAAGACGAACGGGTATTCTTTTATTTCAAGAGTGCACACTCACTATAGTTGGGGTTGATTGATCGAGCACATCTCACGGGTAATATG
The DNA here is from genome assembly GCA_003314275.1 of Chroogomphus rutilus. NCBI lineage: Eukaryota > Fungi > Basidiomycota > Agaricomycetes > Boletales > Gomphidiaceae > Chroogomphus > Chroogomphus rutilus. The sequence continues at coordinate 6,762 of QLPI01008865.1, forward strand.
GACTGCAACCGTTATGAGACAATGCAAAAGGCTTGCGCGATTGGATTCCAGGTTTCCTTGTGCGTGCAGGAATATCGATGATAGCTGTACGCTGCCTTGATAATTTCCGCTGCAGTTGGACTTGGACTTTGCTGAGGCGGGCTGGGATCCGAGTATAAGTACATCTGAAGCCTGCGAAACTTAAGACAGAGCTCACTCTCGGCCTCCCTCGTGACCAACGAGGGATTCATGGAGGAGAGATTCCAAACGACGATGTTGCTGTGTATAACTGGCTTCAGGAGTTGAATGTTGCTGTCGATGGCGGCCTTTGCCTTTCTTCGTCGGTTGCTGCTGCTGTTTTTGTTTTTGTTTAGAATTCTGATTCTGGTTTGTATACTGCTGTTGATGGTTGTGGTAGTCAGAGCTCTGTGGCTCTTCATCATCTTCGTCTTCCTCCTCGTCCTCGTAGTCTTCCTCATCTTCATCTTCTTCACAAATGGTAGGGGCAGGCCAAAACTCACGTGTTGAGGAGGCATAGTGATTTCCCTCCAGGATTCCTACAACCCCCATACTCGAGCCACGAATCGACGAATACATCCTGATGTGACCGCTAGCAAAACTTATAAGCGAGAATATAGCCCACCTTTTGCCGCCGCTTCAGGGGTCTCCGACTGCTTCTTGTCCCCCGCCCCCTTTCCCCATGGTTGGAAAAAGACTTGCTTGGGGTAAGGTGTGGTAGGAGGAATGTCCAAGCAGGCATAACTGGTTTGTCAGCTTATGACGGACATGAGGCAGATAGATCAATATGATCATTGATTGCAACCCATAGATAATATTTCCGTCTTTACTGTCCAGCATGATAGGCGACAAAGGGGTAATAATCCGTGGAAGAGTGCTGAGAAGCATGACACCAGCTTCCCGCACAATTTTTTTTTTCATTGTTGTGTATGCAAAATCAACACTGTATGTTCTTTGCTCTCTTCTGATACATTAAATGCTCCCTGTTGAAATGGCCGAATATGGCTAGCATTTGGAAGTCGGTCCTCAGCTGGATTGCTTGCTTCTCTTATTTATGCATGCGGCTCGAGTTGACAAAATTACACTTTATGTTAGAGTTATGAGCGAAAGCGTATAAGAAGGTGGCCAAAAACGAGTGGGCTTTTTTGTTGAGCGCAAGCGCAAATTGCATATCATGACCGTCAGGTCCACGACAAATTTCGGGATATCACATCTGTGTTCATGGCATATCACATGTATCTACATTAAACCCCACCACCGCTGGTCACTCATCAGATCATCGGATGCAGCTCTCGTCCTGGTTTTCGCACCACATTGTATGAGCCGTTTTATTACAAGGCTATATTTAATCTTTCAACTCCCGGAGAGGACCCGAGTATAAAATACTTTTTACCAATGAGTTTTGTTTAAGAATTGATTGAATAGAATATTCCACCAATGCTTCTTTTTCGGCCTGTCACAATCTGCATAAGTGTGCGAAAGCAAGCTGGAACGGCACTCCTTTTGACTATTTCAAGCCATTTATCTGTGGTCAAAAGCCAGACAACATGTGTTCAAATCCAAAAAGACTTGGCACAATGCACAGCCTCATGGTCAATTGCATATCCATGACCCTATTGTCTTATATTTGGTCACTCTCTATTATTCTATTCTTGGCTACATTTCTATTATCTTATTTTCATTGTTCTATTCTCATCCACATTCCTTATTCTATTCTGGATCATTGTGGACAATACTTCCACATGCTCTACATACCTTATTGTTCTCCATTCCTTATTCCACATCTTGTTTCTTAACCTATAGAAGTAGCAAATGCATGTAGATAGTTCTTCCCTCTGAATATCAACTTGGTTTATGTTCTCTAGTCTTCCCTCCTCCCATCTGAAGTCCCTTACTCAGGCCGACACTCTTGGCACCCTCCTGGGTCTTTCTTCTGTCTAAATTAGTGGCATGCATGGAAAAGCAGGGCACAATGCACAAGTACATTGAAGCCTAGCCACCACAATTGGTCTGCAGGACTTGACTGATTCCCATCCACACTATCAGCATTACCAATACCTAACAAAAGTTCAGGAAAAAGAAAGGAAAAGGCAAAGGCAAAGCCAATGTAGCTGATGAAGATGAGTCTTCCAAAGGAGACAATGAGGGACCATGTTATGGCCCATGCCCCTAATAAACCCATATTAATCCCCACAACCACCCGCACCATTTCTGGGACCTTCTGACCATTTAAAGCTGGAAACAATTGCTTTATGCAAATCCATTATATCAACCCAAAGTTCTACAATCCCAAACCTCCATGATTCCGAGACCTAGGTTCCACTCTTTTGATAAACAACGTGCAGGATCATCATATACCTCACTCCCTTGTTCTTCATTCTCTATTAGCCCCTTGTACTCTTTTTTCCCCCTTGTCTTTACTTGGCAAAAGTTAGTACAAGGATTAGTTACATGTATATAAATCACCAGTCGACTAGACTATTTGCCAGTACAAATATTGACTTAATTCTGCATCATAGTTTCTGATTCAGTTCCAGTAAACTTTCTAACTTTCCGAAATTAGGGACAGACAATCGAGGAGGGTGCAACACATAAGTTGAAGCCAAGTCCCTGTGATCTCAAACAACTCAAATGACTAGTCATATGACCTAATACTGCAAACAGTCCCAAGCCCCTGGCACTTCTCGTCTTTCCACCTTTTCCGCTTCCATCTGTAAACCTGCAACCTTTAGCCCCTCTACTCCTGGAGTACGAACCTCTCTTTGGAAACCATTTGGGAGCCTCCGGAAACCCTTCCAGAAGTATCTAGCTAAGCGCCTGACACGTGGATTTAATAGACCAATGACATTTATTAATCATGATTGCACCATCTTTATTAGAAATGGAACAGGCAATACAATTATACTAGATACTAGAGCTAGTTCTCATATGATGCCACATAAAAATATGCTTGAGAACTACAGAAGCTTCCCTACACCATGCACTATTCAGGAAGCCAATCAAGGCAGCTTTGATGTATACAGCAGCAGGCAACTCAGAATAATTACTAGAGTGAGAGGGAAAGCAGTCACATTCATATTAAAAGACACTTTATATGCTCCTGAAATCACCTTTACCCTTATTTCTATTGGCCAATGTGATGATGCCAGAAACCAGAGAGAGTTCACCTCCCAGAAGAAATGCACAATAAAAATTTTGTCCAGCCATATTTTATTACAGGCACCTAAGCTACATGGCCTATACAGATTGGACAATTAGTCAATGTACGTGGACATAGGAAGCCTGCTCAGTCAGCACTGCTGAATTACCAGGTCTTGGTATATGTACTTGACAGTATCCTCCCTTTAGTGGCTGAAACCATGAAGCCAGAAATTAAAATTAAAGTTTGGGACACCTAAACATAGCATTGTGGATTGTTTGGGAAGTTCCTAGGTCTTCCATCAACAAACCGTATCATCCCAATCCATCAAGCATCAAAAATCGGAAACCTTGGTAAGTGTCAAGTCTACGTACTGAGACCCATCCGCCGGCAGTGCCAACCGAGCAATCATCCTATATCCACGACCAAGTGCCCGTGTCACCTGCATAACACTTGGTGTGCTGGTCCTGGCTCGGCACATCCGCCATCCACACTCCTCGGTTCGTTTCACCTCAGGACTTCCTGTCCTTGTATTATCCTCGGACGAGACCCCATTGTTTTATACTCGGCCACTCCCTATTGTCCCATCTTGAGTCACGACCCTATTGTCCTGTCTTTTATTGTTCCATCCCCGCTTTGCATTCCTTGTTCTAATTTTGTTCGTTGTAGACAATGACCACATGCTCTGCATATCTTGTTGTCCCACATTCCTTATTCCACATGTCGCTTCTTAAACCTATATAAGTAGGACATGCATGTACATATTTCCTCATTCTGGGTATCGACTAGGCTTAGGCCCTTCTACCTTCTTCTCTTCTGTTAAGTCCTTGACTCGGGCTGGCATCCTCAGCATCCCCCCCGAGTATCTGTCTGTTGCAAATACAGTGGCATGCATGGCAAGTAGGGCACAACGCATGAGTACGTTGAAGCCAACGCCACTACTCTTGGCCTGCAGGACTTGGCCATAGTCCGCCCGACCCTTTGACAACACCCCTCGGCAGTACCGAAGTCCGTCAGTATCCGACGCTTGACAGTAAGCTTGTCTACGATTACAAAGATGCAATTGTATCTGTTGCTGACTGGCAGCTCAGTGATGAAGTCTATAGTGACCACTTCAAATGGCCTTTTGGGAATTGGGATTGGTTACAGCAACCCCATAGGTGCATGCTGTTTTGTTTTAGCCTTTTGACATATATCACAGCTAATAACAACTCTCTTAACATCCCGGCTCATTTGTGGCCAATAATAAGTGGTAGCCAATCGGTTATAAGTTTTGTGGTACCCTGCATGTGCAGCCTCAGCCAGTTCATCATGCATTTTGCTCAGTATTCTAGGTCACTGATCTTTGGGCACACAGAGCCTCATATTGCTGTTCCAGTCTTTGAAAAAGATAAGTCCATCTTCCCATTCCAAAAATAGTGGTTGCTGAACATTTCTCCAGCTGGTTTCCCTTCTGATCTCACTGCGTACTTTGGAAAAATAAGGATCCGCTTGGTAACCGCGGATAAATTTTTCTATTTCCTTTGGATGGATCTGACAGAGCAGGCTGAATGTTTTAGCTGCTTGGTAAGGCACAGAAATTTTCTTGAGGTGCATCTCAGTCTCTACAGTGGTCTGCAGTGTATTAATCTCCAGTTGTTCATTTTCTTCTTCAAATTGCGCCATCAGTTGGAATGTTCTGGCTTCGAATTGGGGTGCAATCTCTTCGTAGAAATCAGTGAGGAGGTCCTGATCTGCATCAAGACCGTGTTCACTGATCCATCTTTAGTAGGGCCTTCTTGGTACAGCACCCTCCTTCTGAGTCGGGAAATGGGGTCTACATTGGAGTGGACTCTTCCGGCTCTGTGCACAACTTGGAGATCTGGGTAGGCTGCAAACACTGTTCCCCAGGTAAGAAGTCTTCTGTTAACATTTTGGAAAGTTCTGCTCCATACTAAAGCTGCATGGTCTGTAACAGCTGTAATATTTTCTCCTTCAATGTAAGGCTGGAATTTCACCAGTCCATCTCTCAGGGCAAGAGCTTCCCTTTCAGTGGGTGAGTAATTCCTTTCAGCTAGATTGAGAGTTCTTGACCAATATGCAATGACTCTTTCCACCTTGACTGTCAAGCCCACGATACCGAGCTCCAGTTCACTCAGTAGTACCGACCAATCAACCCTTACTGTTTAATCCCACACCAGTGACAAGTCATCCCTTACTAGTATGTGGTCTCAGCTCGGTACATTCGGCTCATCATTTGGTTCACTTTCCTCATATCATCCCCTCTGTTCATTGTTATTCTTTCATTCCCCTCTTTCCCTGTAACTGTTCCACTTTGGGACATTTACTACTTGCCTATTATTCAGTCATGGCCCTATTGTTTTATATTCAGCCATTTTCCATTGTTCTATTCTCACTCACTCTTTTGTTCTCAGTCATGCTTCATTGTTCTATTCTTGCCCACATTCCTTGTTCTATTCTTAATCATTGTAGACAATACCTCCACATGATTCTTCATACCTTATTGTTCTCCATTCCTTGTGCCACCCTGTTCCACATCTCACTTCTTAACCTATACAAGTTAACCTATACAAGTAGCAAATGTATGTAGATGGTTCTTCGTTCTGGAAATCAACTAGGTTTATGCCTTCTTGTCCTCCCTTCTCCTGTCTAAAGTCCTTTACTTGGGCCGACACTCTTGGCATCCTCCTGGGTATCTCTTCTGTCCCAAATCAGTGGCATGCATGGAAAGTAGGGTGAAATGCACGAGCACGTTGAAGCCAAGCCACTACAACCAACCTGCAGGACTTGGCCACTCCCCAGCATTCCTGAAGCCTGACATTGACAGTGGTTTCTTCAAAATCTAGGTTCCATGAAGCTTCTTCAGGTGGGTTTTCATCCTTATTGACTAGGATGACCAGGTTGGGAACTTGGAGTCCTTCCTGGTGGGCTTTCTTCAACCTTTCATAAGTCTTGGTTCCCTTTAAATCTCGGATCTTGATTGGCTGAACTTGTTGCAAGATGGCTGCTATGCCTACATCACAGGCATCTGAATATATCCTGTAACCCAGGCCTGGGATAGCATAGGCATGAACTGGTGAGCTAACCAATGCTTCCTTGGACAGTCTAAATGCTTCTTGCTGAGTTTCTCCCCATTCCCATTTGGTGTCCTTTTTCAGCAGCTCAAACAAAGGGGCCACTAACCATGCATAAAAGGGGATGTATGCAGCAAAGTAGACCATCATTCCCAAGAAAGTTTGTAATTCATGTAAATTTCTTAGTTCAGCTAGATCCAATATAGCATCAACCTTTTCTTTGTGAGTTGAAAGTCCAAGTCTGGAAATTTTTTGTCCTAGGAGGAGGAGAGATTGATATGCCAAATGGCATTTTGGTGGTGACAATGTAATTCCAGATTTACTGACTGCTTGGAACACTTGGTCTAAATGATTCAAGTGATCTTCAAAGGTTTTTGAATATATCACAATATCATCAATATAAACCAGTGCAAATATCCAGAGATATGAGGCCAAGACATTTTGCATGACTCTTTGGAATATGGCTGGACGATTTCTATAGCCAAATGGCATCCTTTTGAACTGGTAAAGCCCTCTGTGAGTCCAGAATGCTGCTTTCTCTTTGGCTTCATCAACCATTTTTAGCTGAGTAAATCTGGAAACAGCATCCAGGGTAGTTAACCAATTTGATCTGGTGAGGGCTTGAAGAATAGTGTCCTGTCTTGGTAGTGGAAATTCATCTGGGATTACTCTCTCATTGAGTTTCCTATAGTCAATACACATCCTTGGTTTCCCTGATCTGTAGACAATAAGAACTGGGAATCCCCAGGGGCTTCTGGATGGTTCAATTACTTCCAACTTAATCCAGGTATCTATTTGTTTGTCAATGACCCCTCTTTTGGCAGGGGAAGCATTGTAGGGTGGCAAAGAAATTTCCTTTGCTCCTGGCCTTAAGTTGATTTCAACCCAGGCATCATAATTCCCTAAGCGCCCATCAAGCCTGAAGGCATCCTGGTTTCTGAGCACCACTCTTTCTAAGCCCTTCCTTTGACTAGGACTTAAATCAGGTGAAAAATCAAGTTCCGAGATCAATTGAGTGGTCAGAACATCTTCTGCAGGTGATTCTTGAGTTTTTGATCCTCCAGGTACAATTTCTGGTTCAAGGTCATTCGGACCTGGATATATGCGCTGTTCTTTTTCGATTCCCAACTTCTCTGTAACTGCCTTGATCAGGTGAGCATGTTTCTGCAATTTCTCAGCATGTTCTGAATTTCCTTTGTAATTTTCCAGCCAGGAAGTGGGGTTCCAGGCATAACCCAATAATTGTCCTTGATGGATCATGACTGGTCCCTGCGAGAAATTAGATACATAAAGTCAGGGATTGTCTCTTGAAACTAGAGAATCTGTGATGCCATAACAATCTTCTGGGCCCTTGTTTGAGTGGATAATCTTTTCCACAAAGACATTCTCAGAATTTCCCGGGAAAAATACTTTGACAGGAACCAGGGCAGCTGATTGGGATGGAATGCAGATTTCCTGAGAAGCTCTGACATTGGAATCTAGGATTCTTTTTCTGATCTGTTTCTTGAGATTTTTGACATGCCTGTGAGCCTTGACCTTGGCAAGAAGTGATGGCAAATTGGGGATGGTCCTAATTTTAAATTTATGTCCATCATCTCCTTGTAGAGTAGCTCCAATAGAATTCTGAATAATGGTTCGTCTCCCTGAGTTCCCAAACAATGGATAGGTGGAGGATTCATCTCTGACAATGGATATGGAGTACTGGTCTGCAAAATCATTTCCTAGGATCACTGAAGTGGTCATTCCTTTGACCACATAGGCTTCCACATCAATTTGGACAGGTCCAGCATCTGTTTCAAAGATGATGGGTAGATTGACATATCCTGAGATCATGGATGTCCCTGTGACTCAAATCAAATTAACTTTCTGACCAGTCTTGACCTTGGGTGGTTTGTCCATTCCTGACAGAGCACTTTGGGAAATCAGTGTGATGTCTGACCCAGAGTCTGCAATCAAGTTCTGTTGATTTTTCCCATATTCTCCTAGCCAAACTTTGGTAGTAGTAGCATTGGTTCTAAGAAAAGCACACCCTGCTGGTCTGGACATGTGTTTCTTTAGTTTAATCAATGCATTTGGAGCAAGGTTGGCAAGTTTGGATATTCCTAGGAGTGAAGGGACCTTTTCAGCTTCTCTCAACAATTTTCTCTTGTCCCTGCGATTTTTTGATGATTTGATAGGGATTTCCTTGTCAGGTTCAAGAGGAGGAGAAGTTGATGGAAAAAGAGGTTTTTCTGAATGATTGATTAATCCCCCCAGCCCAGATATATCTTTTAACTTGTGAAGTATGGGCTGGATAATGTTACAATGAGCTTCAGGGCTATCTCCAGTAGTTTCCTGTGTATCAGGGATTTCTTCTGCTATTTCAGCAGTTGTTTGATAAACTTGGGCTTGTTCATCATCCAGGACAGTTTCTTCCATGATCAATTGATCATAAATACTGTCATATTCTTCTTGAGCTTCGATGTCCTCCATTTCTCCAATAGCAAACTTGGAATTTATTTTGTGGAATTTTTTATTGGGCTGAGTGTATGCATGTTTGCATTCTTTATCCCAATGTTTTCTGCTCCCACAGTGCTTGCATCCTCTGGCTCCTTTTTCCTCAGGTGTAGCTCTTTTTGAAATATTATTATCATCCTTTGGGAACTTAGGAGGCAGAAGCCCTGGTGAGGCTCCAGCCAAATGTGACCGTGAGTCATGATAAGTCCAGGCACCTAAGCCTCCTATGTTTGGTATCGCACTTCGATGTGCTGATTCCAAATTTAGATGATCACCTTGCATAATGCTCATCTCCAGGTTCTGTAACCTGCATTTGACGTCACTTGGAGGGGCAAAAGGTGTGTGAGCCAATGAGTCTTTGTGGTATTTGATCACTGACTGAAACTCCACGATGGTGGAGCAACGCTGGGCATCAATGACCATGTGCCAGAATGAAGGTGCACCAGCCATTATCTCTATGAGAAGTTTGCTGTCTGACATTCTATGTACTAGCCTTAACAGCTCCACCTTCCTTATGAAGTACTCATTGGGCTCTCATGAGCATATCCCGGTTCACAATACGATGTGCAGTTTGTGTGGGCTTCCTGGCTGTTGAGCCATGCTCGATTCATAAAGTACATCACGATGGTATCCCTCATTGTTTCCCAACTGACTGAAGCTCTCTTACTATAGTTTAAAGGTAAGGAGAAGAACCATCGTTCTGCATTCTTGGGCAACCGGAGGGGGATCATCTCTCCCAACTGCTTGTGAACGGTAGGTGAGCAGTTGGCCAGGTGATTTATCTTTAGGATCCATTGGGCCAGGTTGTCTGGGTCACCATCCCACTCAGGAATAGTGTCAGGATGCATCTTGGTGTCAAAGTGAGCCTCCATTGGCTGCCTATTTACTGATGCTAACTGTGCTCTTCCTGAATCCCCCCTTCCTGGACTACTCCCTTGACATCTATGCAGGAAACAATCTCGCGCCTTATTGCTATCACTGGGAGACTCATCTCCAGGTGGTTCTGGGTCCCTGGGAGGCCGCATTCATTCCCCAGAGGGCCATGTTCATTGCGGATGCCTAATGGCCGGTAGAGTGGGTGAGGGTGCAGGACTTGATCCATCATTGGCGTGTGTAGGATTCGGATTGGGAACGTCTCCAGAGAGTCCAGCAACTTGGGTAAGTGCGCTAGTTTTAGATTCTACTGTCTCTGGAATGCTGAACATGGTTTTTCTTCTCCCATGTATGGATGGCTGGAATAATTCTTCAAATCCTTCGCAAATGGTAAGTCCTGTCGGGTCTTGCATGTAGGGTGACTCCCTAATGCGTCTCCTTCCTTGTTCTAGGTCATATGGACCTGAGGTGCATCTTTTTCCAGGTATTTCCTCAGCCGGGTCCTCAAGCGCTGGTTTCTCAAGGTCCAACAGCCCTCGTGGTTTAGGTGCATGTATGCATTTCTTATGGGTGGACTCAGGTAAGTTGTCCTCCATTTCATCCGATTGAAGCGGTCTCTGACTTTTCGCCCTGTCAAAGACTCAGTCTGCATGCAACTTTCGTGCATAAACTTTCTGCACCACCATATATCTGATATAGAAGGTCTCGTTGTCTTCAACTCTTTTGGGCAGTGGGGGCATATACAGGGCAACTTTGATGTCTTCAGAAGGTCGGTAAATTCCTTTCTCCTTGGCTACAGCATCCCAATAAAATGCTAAGAAATTCTCAGCATCTTCTCTGTAGGCTGCACACAGTACTTCTATGTGAGGCAGGTCCCATACAGCATCTGTGGGCCAGTTGCTTGGAAGAGTCAGTACTTGGGGGGGTTAAATGGAAAGGTTATCCGATGTGGGTTTCCTCTTTTCTTCAATCTTCCTGAGTGCTATGAGTACTGACTCATATGTATATGGGTCTAGTCGATACCCGATCTCATTTCGACTTGCAAGATGGACAACCTTGGGCTTCAGGAATCAGTCAATTAGGTATTATTCATCTTTGAACAATCCATCAGCACATGGGGAAAGGGTTCTATACCCAGGTGCATCTTCTCTGTTTAGAAGTGATTCTGCTATGCACAATAACTCATTTCATCTGTGCCAGATCTTGGGTTCCTTCTTAACATGCTTTCTCCTTCCAGCAGTTAGGAGTTCCACATCATAGGGATGAACTAGAGTGGGAAGCTGGATGGGAGATCTGGCAGAGATGGGTCCCATCTCATTCCAGGGCAATGGTTTGTCTAGCACTTCTTCTGGTGTCAAATGAAGGCTAACCGGGAGTGATGTTCTTTTCATTGGGGACAACCTTCCACTGGGTGAAGAGTGGAATATTGGTGTCTCTTGCATGGTTGATGACATGCTGGAGGGAAACTTGAGTCCTTCACAGGGCTTGTAGACTTCAAGTCATGGATTGGGTTGGTTTGGAGAAGGGTATGGGTTCAGGTAGTGAGGAGGTGTAGGTGGTGTAGAGTTATGTGTAGATCTTTGAATATATCCTTCCTCTGTTAAATCCTTGAGTGATTTATCAAGTGAAAGGGTTGCTAGTCCAAGAACTGAACCAGTTATGGATTTCATGATGAAGACTAGACAAGGATAATTGATCAAGTGTTAAACCTGTCAATTCACAGAGCATCCACCACTGTTTTGGAACCATAAAAGAGGTAACCTGAGAACCATGACAATACTTTGGTGTGAAGAAAGCCTAATCAAGTTCTCCAACAAGATGACAGCAAGTTAAAGCCTGTCCAGGTTGATGTCCAAAAAGAATTGTTTAGAGGGGGCCTTGGCAGGTAACTTGTCAATTACGTGTAGGAAGAATAGTTTACGAGCGTAAACTATTATTCTACCCTTGCCTAGGATTATTTCCATGGATGTTCTATAAATCTGATTTAGTTCTTTTACTATGTTTTTGCATACCTTTGTGTTTTTGACCGAGAAACCTTCCACTTCGGTAGAAGGGTTTGAGATTTACTCTTTGGAATAAACCTCTGTCAACAAGTCTTCAGACTTGTTGATTTGGCACTGGTCTTCAGACCAACATACCTAAGAGTGCTTGCTGGACAAGATAATCCAATGGACTATGGGTGAAAGTAAGATTGATTTACACTACAGAACTAGTCTCTATATATACTAATTCTAAGCTGATTATGTAACTCTGTCACAACTATGCACCGTGCTCGGACTTACTTGGCAGTACCGACCAACTGACCCTTACTCACATCATCCCATGGTGTACGGTTTCGGTTCGGTACACCCGGTTCACCACCTGGTTCATTATCCTTTTCCCCAACCCCCTATTCCTTATCATCCCTACACTCCTTGCCCTTCCCCTCACTCACTTACCCTTGGGATGTTCACTATTCTTTGCCACTTATCCACAGCCCTATTGTTTTATTCTCAGCCATTCTTTATTGTTCTATTCTTTCCCACAATCTCACCTGCTTATACTTCATTGTCTTACCCTCGCATTATTCTTTTCTAATCGCTGTGGACAATACCTCCACATGGTCTTCATACCTTATTCTTGTTTCCATGTCTTATGCCACCCTTATTCCACATTCTGCCCCTCAGCCTATATAAGTAGTAGAAGCATGTACATAGTATATGAGTCATGCTTCTGGGCTGACCTTATATGTAATAGTTATTACGTAAACCCAGGAATTTGTTGTACAATTGAGTCTTGAGAGCTTAAACCAGCAGTTTGGCGCCATTTTCCATGTATA
>QLPI01008866.1:0-15652 GCA_003314275.1 Chroogomphus rutilus
TTGCTCCGAGTTCTAGTCATCATGTGTTAAGACCTTTTCTGTCTCCACTCGGTGGTTTCTGTACCTCTTAGCCTCGGAGTTGTTCAGAGTTCAAAGTAGGGCTTCGGACCTGTATCAGGCCTCGGAGCTGATCGGAGTTTGAAATGGAACCTCGGAGTTGGATTGGAGTTTAAAGAGGGTCGTCCCCTGACAGGACCCAATTGGCCATTCTTTTCTGGTACTTCTCCATCAGTAGCAAAAATATGTTCTTGCGGTACTCAACCACATCATTGCGTTCATGGCCATCCATATAAACCCCCTTTTTAAGAGCCTTGTGGTGCCACCCTAGCTTAATTAACCAACGATGTGAAGTGCGAAGACCAATTGGATTTTTTGGAGTGATTGAGAGGCTAGGAAGAATTACTGTGTTAAGTGTGTCTTGAAATGCTTTTGGAGTGACCTGCCTAGCAGTTTGGGAAGAAAGCCATTGCCATGCCAAAATCTGTAGCTGCTCATCAGAAAGAAGTGACCTTATATGAATACCACCACGCTTTTCTTCAGGAAGCCGTTCAAATATTTGATAGTGCCAAGCAAGAACATGAATTTTTCGAGCAAAGTGAGTTCCAGCTCCTTCATGCCATTGTTGAGCAATTTGTTTATTTGCCTCCATTATTCCCAATCCTTTAATCCATAATGTTGCAAAATTTCTGAGAACCAGTAGTTTATTGGTATCGGATAGGGTGAGCATCTGGTGCTTTTTTGTTAGGTCTTTCTTGATCTGATCTTGAAAAAACTCCCATGAGTTAATCTCCAGTCCACCTGCAACAGCCTCATCAATATCATCTTCTAAATCAGGTTTTGTATATAGGCCCAATTCTGAATCCTGTTCATTGGCAGGTGGAATTCTGACCTCAACACTTTCTTGTCTGATTTGGGTGTTGGTAATGTCAGCATCGATGTCATGTTGCACCTCTTTAGGTAAATTTGGATTGAAATATAGTGGCCTCAACTCAGGCTTGGATAGCACTTTGACAATTTCAATAGAAGGGGATCATTGTTGGTGGCTAGGTCCAGGCATAGATAAAAACCCAAATGCATCAAGGGATTTCTGATTTGCAGTTGCTTTCTTATATCGACGTTGTGTGCGACTGGACTTGCTCATGATATCTGGGCCCTTCTTGTACTTTTTTGGCTGACCTGACAATTTATTGTAATTTTTTAATTTACAATCAGGGTTCAATGTGAACATACCAGTGTCTTCTCGCTGCTTTTTTTTCCCTCAACTGAGGTGGCACCCAATCTTCATCTTTTAAGTCATCTCCCTGGTTGACAGCAAAATCAAGGAGCCTTTCTTGAAGATCATCCTTGTCCCATTCTGAATCTGGATCCTCTTCTGAGTCCCCACATTCATAATTGTGTGCTTCAGAGGCTCCTTCACTCTCAGTCTCCTCTCCCTCTGAACCAAAATTCATTCCACCCATGGCACGGTGGTAAAAAATGTTCACAGAAGTTGGCAATTCCCTGTCAGATTCATAATCTGTAGGTGTTGTTGGATGCTCTATATGTTCATCTGCCTCAGTAACATGATCCTTATTCTGATTTCGCAGTCCAGTAGTGTTTCTTTTGCGTTTTGGACGGTGGCCAGTGGGCATTATGCAGGGTGTCAAGGCCGGGTAATCATTGTTCCGTATTTGTATTTATTTGTTTATGAATATGTTATATTTTTTTTTCTTTTTTTTTTCACACTCTTCCCGGAATCATACACTACTCAATCATAGCTATTGATTGCACATTTTTTCCATATTTTTCGGTTTTTTTTTGGGTGTGGCCAAAATTTTGACATGTCCAAAATAAAAATAATTTTATAAAAAAATTGGCTCGCTACATTGACTTAATTTTGATGTTAGATACTTCATTTAATGGTCTACTATTGATTTCAATGAGCAGATTTCGCCAGAAAATTGGGTCGAAATTTTTGGTTGAGTTTGCTTGTCCCGTACTGTACCCTGGTGCATCATCCATGTCTAAGCCGGGTGTCGTTACACCCGGGTTCCGTAGGTCCGCTACAGCGGATCTTAGCCGGTCCCTTCCGGCCCATGCGCGGCCGTATTGCCGTCATGCTCAACAGTGCGCACTCTACGCACTCTACACACCAAACAGATAATACGAAGACATGTCAACTCCACTGAAAATCGCCCTGTTGGCCATGGCAGCAGCTTCCTACCGGATCGGCGTCCAACCTCCAAACCCACCAGCCTGGAAAACAGATCTAGTGTATTACTCGAAGACATACTTCGAGAAGATGTCTCGCGTATTGCCAATTATTATGCAGGTGTGCAATTCACTTCATTCGGTATTGGAGAAGTGTCTATGTTATAATCCAGGTAGTGACCATTGGGTTTCTGATGGTCGATTGTGCCGTGCTGCTTTCGTTGCTCTTCACGCAATCTCAAACTTCATGGATACTTTCGAGCGTTTGTGCTAGCGCATCCCCATCTCTCGCCAAGTTAACCTCTATCTCTCCATTGAGCATGTTAGGAATTGGATTGATGTACGCTGGTGGTGCCCTCCGCCTGTGGTGTTTCAAAACGCTGGGCACTCTCTTCACCTATCACGTCACTATCCAGCCTAATCACAAGCTGATAACGTCAGGCCCATACGCCTTCGTCCGCCACCCAAGCTACACCGCGTATGTTCTATTGCACACAGGCGCGATCATCACAGCTCTCTGCCCAGGGAATTTCGTTTACGAATGTCGCATAATGTCGACGCCTGTTGGTGTGATTTACGCTGCATGGATCGGAATGCTAGTATATACGACGGTATCGCTGCTGAGACGGGGAAAGGTAGAGGATGAATGGCTTAGAAAAGAATTTGGTGTGAGCTGGGACCATTATAGCCGGTCTGTTCCATGCAGGTTTATTCCTGGCTTTGTGTAATCTGAGAGTTGAAAGTCTGATATGTTTGACTTACCTCCTTGAAGATTACAAAATACTTTGGTGTCCTTGGTATCTTTAGTCCTGACAACCGGAAAAAGTTCTTGGGTATAGACTAGTCCATGATCCAAGGTTTCTACCTTTTCTTCTTCATCATCTGATCCTTCATAGTCCGTTGTATCTGCTGGATATGTAAGCTCTCAAGGGGAAGTGTCTTGAATAATGTTTGTGGAGGCTGGACGATCGACCTTTACATGACTCCTGAATGCTAGTTCTTGGTTTATTGCTTTTGAAGGATATTGCTGCCATCTGGCCAAGTAATGTGTCCATATTGACTCTTCATAATAGAGCCGGCTGTGATCATGACTTCTGTTTGTGCACATTGATGAAGTCCATGTCCTTGTTCTCCACAAAAGAAACATTCAAATGTGCCATATTAGTCTGTTGTGGTAGACTCATGGTGGATGCATTGGCTGTAGGTGAAGATTCACCTGCACATTGTCTGGGCTTGTGTTAAGAATGCGAGCGAGCAAGGTTCTTAGCACTTATAGCTCAGTGAGGTTGAAACGGCACAGAGGTTTGGGCATGGGGCTTGGCTTCAGCTTATATGCTGCACCTTCCAATCTCATTTATCCCTAATTTCAAACAGAGGTTTAGAGTGGAGCGAGGTCTTTAGAGACCTTTGATGAAAGCTTGGATGACAAAGCTTGGAAGTGAGTGAGGTGGCTGGTCATATTTTAAGTTGATTATCAGACAACTGAACTTCTACGTTACATGTGTATTTATACTAATGCATATTCCCAATTCTAGTAGTACTGAGCAACCAAGAACAAGGGGAACATAAATGAGGAAAGGGTGCCCGGTCGAAAGAACAAGGAGGTGAAAGTACAAGGGGCTTGAGCGAGCTTTGAGATCAAGCCACTGTGGGATCTGAGCAGGATCTTGAGCAGGATCTACTATACTTCCAAATTAGAAAAGGTTAAATGGAGTTCGGTGACCTGCAAGGGGATGGAATGGAGATGGTTAGGAGTAAATGTATGTCCATGTGGATCGAGCAGGGTTGTCCTAGAAAGGGAACACATTCACATGATTTGTTCTGGAGATTAGAATGGCTGTGACCTTGGTGAGGTCATGACAGCTTGGTCAGAAAGCCAGAAGTGTTGGGTGCTTTCGATAAAATTCAAATATAGAGTGCTGCATATCCAGGGTCACTGAGATTGAGATGTCAGTGTCAAGCTTTGGTAATGCCAAGAGATTGGACAGGGAGTGGCCAAGTCCCACAGGCCAGTAGTAGTGGCTTTGGCTTCAATGTACTCATGTATTGCACCCTACTCTCTGTGAATGCCACCAATTTGGGATGGAAGATGAACCTGGGAGGATACCAAAAATGTTGGCCCAAGTAGAGGACTTAACAGAAGGAGAGAGGTAAGGGGGCCTAAGCCTAGTTGATACCCAGAATGGGGAAGTATGTACATCCATGTGCTTCTTATATAGGTTAAGAGGTGGGATATGGAATAAGAAATGAAGAACAATAAGATATGCAGAGCATGTCGGGTTATTGTCCACAGTGATCAAAAATAGAATGGAGGAATGTAACTGGGGATAGAACAATAAAATTAGAATAATAGGAATGTGGTCAAGGATAGGACAATAGAGAGTGACTGACTATAAAACAATGGGGTCATGGCCAAGATAAAACAATGGTTAATGTCCCAAGGTAAGATGGGCCAAGGGATGAGGAGTAGATGGGGTAGGGTTAATGGATGAATGAGGAAGGAGTGGGTGAGGGATAGGAATGAGGGATGTGGATGGTGGATGTGCTGAGCCAAGACCGGTGTACCAGATGACTTGCATGTGGCTTTGTCACGTGCATGTGGACATAGACTGGTTGCTCGGTTGGCAATGCTGAGTTACCGGACACTCAGTAAATGCACTTGACAGTCAGAGTTTATCAATGAGATTGGCAACTTCATCTGTTTCATTCAAATGCTTCGAAGTTGTAGAAGGTAGGTGTACTATAGGGTTGTCCTTAGCCTTCGATTTTGCCCTAATTTTCTTCTTTAGCTTGGCCTTGGGTTTCTTCTTCTTCACACTCTCTACCTCTGAACTGCTCTCCTCAGATAAATATTCTTCATCAGATGAAGGGTCAGTGTCTTCTTTGTCCTCAGAATCTTCTTCAATTGAATCGTCAGAGTCTTCATCATAAAACCTAGGAGATGTCAAAGATATGGTCTGCAGCTGCAATGATAATATCGATAGGGAAGGGGTTGGATCTTGGAAGCTTAGGGTTAACCTGAAACATGCAATCTTCAAGTTGTTTCTGAGTGGTACGAGGAATTCCTTTCCAGAAATATTTCCTATACTCCTGGTCATTGATTTTGTTCTTCTAGTGAAGCCATCCACTGATACATGCAAATTTTCTTTGGTACCTATGAAAATCATAAAGGCTTTTAATATTGTCAAGTCCACAATACCAAGCTCTGTGAAAGGCAACAAATTCCCACGGTGATGTGTTATTTCCTCACCAGTATGTGGTCTTGGCTCGGTACATTTGGGACATCATTTGGTTCACTCTCCCTACCCCATCCCCTCTATTCTTTATTATTCTTTCATCCCCCATCCTTTTCCTTACCCGTTTCCCTCTGGGCCAATTGCTATTCACTTATTATTCAGTCGCAGCCCTATTGTTCTATTCTTACCCACTCTCCCATTATTCTATTCTCGGCCATATCTCATTATTCTATTCTCACATACATTCCTTATTCTATTCTTGATCATTGTGGAAAATACTTCCACATGTTCTGCATACCTTATTGTTCTCCATTCCTTATGCCACCTTGTTCCACATCTTGCTTCTTAACCTATATAAGTAGTGAATGTATGTAGATAGTTCCTTACATGACTATGCATAACTTGTGACATGACTAATAGGCTTGGGATATGATGGACATGTGACTGTGATGTCATGCTGACTAAGACTTGGACTTTGGCTTTGGACTTGTGTATAATAGTCTAGACATTTCTAGACTAGTCCTGACTTGGACTTGGAGACTGGACTTGGGGCTTTAACTTGTGAACTTGTTATTACAGAGGTGAGCCAGAGGCCTTTATATACAAAAACCAAGCAATGATACAAAACTATGTGAGAGGTTGGCTATACCAGTTGAATGACAAAGCACAAGAACAAAGCATATAAAAGAGGAAACTATGGAGAAACTCTGGAGAAATGGTACAGCATTGAGGCCTAGGGGCTATGATAGGGGGACACTAACCAAATAGGTAAGGATGATGAGTGACAATGAGAAAAGACTAACAGAATAGGAAACAGGTCTGAGTCTAGCCAAGAAAAGGAGAAACATATAAAAGCAATAATAAGGAAGTCCACCAATAAACATCTAACAACCTTGTCCACTACTCCTGAGGGGCCTTAGGATGAGTCAGGGGACTGAGTCATCTTGGAGTATTTCCATGTCACAGGCAACATATCTTCCGCAATTTCTCCAGTATCCAATCCAAGGATAGGGATCTGGGAGTAGGAGGACTAATGGGTATATGTGTTAAATCTGCGTGTCGGCGCTTAGCTAGAGGCTTCCAGAAGGGTTTTTGGAGGTTCCAAATGATTTCTGAAGGGGGGGTTTGTACTCCAGAGGTGGAGGGACTAAAGGTCACAGGTTCACGGTCAGAATTGGAAAGGGGCAGAAAGACAGGAAGTGCCGGGGGGTCTAAGACTGTTCGCGGTATAGGGTGGTTTGAGTAGTTCAAGGTTGCAGGGACTTGGCTTCAACTTATGTGTTGCACCCTCCTCGATCATCTGTCCCTAATTTCAGAAACTCGGAAAGTTTACCAGAACTGAATCAGAAACTACAATGCAGAATTAAGTCAATATTCATACTGGCAAATAGTCCAGTCGACTTGTGGCTTATATACATGTATCTAGTCTTGTACTAACTTTTGGTGAGTAAAGACAAGGGGGGGAAGAGAGTACAAGGGGCAATACAGAACAAAGAACAAGGGAGTGAGGTACACGATGATCCTGTGAGTCGTTCATCAAAGGAGCGGAACCTTGGCTTTGGAATCTTCAGAGGTTTGGGAGCGCAGAACCTTGAGTTTGATACAATGGAATTCAGAAAGCGGTTATTCAGGCTTTGAGCAGTCTGAAAGGTCCTGGAAATGGTGCAGGTGGTTTTAGAGATTAATGTGGGTTTATTAGCAGCATGGGCCATAACAATACGGTCGTGCACTCTCATCTTGTGTTGCAGCATATACCCAACACCCATTGACCCATGGAAAAAACCCATGGGTTGATGGGTTTGGGTTTCCCATGGGTTAGGTGCAGGTCACCCACATTTGACCTATAGGTGACCCATGCCATTCCCTACACATATATGCCAGTGATGTGCACTTACCAGCAGAGAAACAGGGCACAATATGACACAGGAGTTAAGGGCACTACAAAAAGCATGAAGTAGTATTTTCACATTTAGTTGGACCACACAAACAGGGGAGACAGAAATAGATTAGAGACATGGTGAGCCACATTGGGTTGACCACATGTGGATGCCATCTCAGGGTAGTTATGCAGGAGATCATATTTCAGACTTGAATTCTCTATAAGAGACAGATAGATAGATAATAAAAAACCAGTCTCTCACTTAAAGAACACTGTTTATTGTTGCAATCGACAAAGTCTGAATCACTCGCATCCTTATACTGGGGGATTACCTTTGTCATCATCACTCATGTCCCTGGACCAAGTGGGAATATATCATTGAGTGTATTACAAGCTACCTACAAGTTCACTCATATTTCTTTATAGAGACTATCATTGCCAGGCAGTCACTCAGCCCCTTGAATACTCACAAGCACTGTCACATGACCACACATGATGTCGAGCCATATCAGGCTAGTTCCATCAGGGTGATACATATAGTTGTCCAGACACACTGGGAATCATCCCTGATATGTATCAAAGGAGACTCATGCTAGTACCATATGCTGATTGTACCACAGTTGTTCACAAGCGACTGTTGCATACTCACACATCCCCTGTAGCCACCTCCCTGGGTTGGCACTTAGTCAAACTCAAAACCTTCACATCACATGGTGGGCTGCCTACAATAAAATACAATAAAATCAAAAACAAACTAGATAGATATAGAACAGATATATCTTCTAAATAACTTCTTCTCCATAGTCACCCAGGACATTTGCCTACACTTTACTCTACTGTGCTTAACAGGTTACCACCCCAACCTTACCATCTACCCCAAATGAGACCTCATGTGCTCACAAGCTCAAAATTTTGCAATTGACCTGGACAAACTTTACCAAGAACTTTGCCAAGCTCTCATTGACACCCAGCAAGCTTACCAAACCTCAGCAGATACCAATCGACTACCTGCACCAAAGTTTGAGATCAGTAATCTCATGCTCATCAAGGCACAGTTGTTTAAAACAATGTGCCCTACTAAAAAGCTTGCCAAGAAGTTGTTGTAAATCATAGCTCACCCCAGTACTCACTCAGTTACCTTGAAACTTCCAGATTATATGAAGGCAGTACACCCCATGTTCCAGATTTTGATGCTTCAACCAAAATAACCCAATACCATTCCAAATCATATACAGCCACCTCCACCTCCTTCCATCATCAATGGAGAACCAGAGTTTGAAGTCTCCAAAGTTCCAGACTCCAAGATCAACAACAGATGCAAGGCCTGCAAATGTTGCCAACATGTTCACAAAACCCTTCCCACACAACTGACATCATTTCCTCATGAACCATTTGGGGATAATTGATAACTCAACTGCAGGAGAGTGTTGTGAAGAATAGTAAGCATGATGTTTGAGTGATTAATCCCTGTATCAGGGGAAATCACACCTTGGAATCCCAGACATGTCTCTAATTTATTCACAGGGATTTCTCACCGAGTTATAGGTATAAGTAGGATAACTATGTAAGACAAATGTTCAGATTCATCCTCTGAACATTCATCTTGGGTTGATAACCTGGGCAATATAAGTTTGCCTGTCTTACAATAAATAATTGGGTGACGTATTCTATGAAGGTACGAAGTCAAAAACACCAGAATATTGCTGTACGCAATGTAGGGTACATGTAATTCAAGGTATATGGCCGGAGAAAATCCTTCAAATAGATATAAAATTCCCAACCGCGCCATGTGATAATATTTTAAAAAATGAATGCACCATGGATGATCAGGAGTTGAAGCGCTGATCGTAGCTGACACCATCAAAATGTGCTTTTCATAGAAGACTTATGCTTTCGCAAGATAATGTCTGTTTTAAGATGATATGCCTATCAAATTACATTAAGAACCTAAAACTCGTGTTTTTGCTTTTGTCCGACGAACGGACTTTGCTATATTCGGAACATTATCAGGGCGGTTGTGATACTGATCCACCATTTCACTAACCTCAACTACGGGGAAAAGCATTCCCGAAAGACCGAGATCGTCATTCTCCAACCAAAACGAGTTGTTTTGCAGGTAAACATTGAAAATTTTTATTATAAATCCACAGTCTTGCATGATTATAGTTGTCTTCTTGCCATAGGTGCTCGTTCACTAACAGATTATGTTTTGTTCTTGATGTGTTCTTTACCATTATAAAGCATGAAATATGTCATACAGGACATGACCATAATACTTTCGAAGGGTTATGATCGGCATATCATGATTGTAGCGGTCTTCTGCACAAGTTGCTACGGGCGCGTGGTGAATTGTAAGATAACCCCAATTACACGTTCTTGCCCAACTCGTTAGCGGCTCCTGTATATTATCAGTCCTATGTATAGTCCGCTGATAGAGATTGTTTATCGTGACGTGGAATCTTGGCTAAATATAGAGAAGCATTATAAAACACAAGGCTCTCTACGCACTCTACGCACCCAACAGATAATACGAAGACATGCCAACTCCACTGAAAATCGCCCTGCTAGCCATGGCAGCAGCTTCCTACCGGTCGGCGTCCATCCTCCAAACCCGCCACCCTCGAAAACAGATCGAGTGTATCATTCGAGGACATTCTTCGAGAAAGCCATGGGCTGGTTCATCCCCTTTGTACAGGTTTGCAGTACACTTCATTCGGTATTGGAGATGTGTTGATGTTACACTCGAGATTGTGGCCATTGGGTCTCTGATGATCGATTGCGCTGTGCTGCTTTCATTGCACTTCTCACGATCTCAAACTTCATGGATACTTTCGAGCGTTTGTGCTAGCTCATCCCCATCTCTCGCCAACTTAATCTCTATCTTTCCTTTGAGCATGTTAGGAACTGGACTGATGTACAGTGGTGGCGCCCTCCGCCTGTGGTGTTAAAAGACGCTGGGCACTCTCTTCACCTATGAGCTCACTATCAGGCCTAATCACAAACTGATAACGTCAGGCCCATACGCCTTCGTCCGCCACCCAAGCTACACCGCGATTGTTTTATTGTATACAGGCATGATCGTTACAGCGCTCTGCCCAGGGAATTACGTGTACGAATGTCGCATAATGTCGACGCCTGTTGGTGTGATTTACGCTGCATGGATCGGAATGCTAGTATATATGATGGTAACGCTGCTGAGACGGGGAAACATAGAGGATGCATGGCTTAGAAAAGAATTTGGTGTGAGCTGGGACCATTATAGCCGGTCTAGTCCATGCAGGTTTATTCCAGGCTTTGTGTAATCTGAGATTTTGTGTAAGTCTTGACATGTTTGCCTGCTCGAACATTACAAAATACATTGAACTGTATCAGAGTCAGCGTCAGCGGCAGAAGTAGGTAACATCATATGAGAATAACATTCACATACCGCAAGGAAAAACATAATCTTCCCTTATAACAACGAAATGCCAGTTCTAATTAACCTCCTAAGCCGTCAGCGACGATATCTATTATATTTACAGCTGTCGAACAAGCACGTCTGTCATGTTCTCAGACGTGGTTGCGCCGTGAACAGCCACAAATACAATATAAGTACATGCAACCGAAGAGCCTTTGGAGAGCTTTTGATTTCGCTGTCATATTGTCATCCTCTCTGCACGATGTCCCAGCCATGGTATACGCGCCACAAAACGTCCTCCACAAAACGGCTGAATGTGCTTCCCGGAGTACCAACAACGACGCGTGCCTTGGATGCAATAATCGCGTCCAAAAACGGAGAAAGAAATGGAGCGAGGGGAGGCTGAAAACGAACCGTTATGCGACTCACGTCCTCCGAGGCTAGCATCCCGGAACCATTAGCGGAAGGGAGAGTTAACATCTCAAGTTTTCTCAAGTGCATTTCAAAGTCGCGAAGAAAGTAATGGCAGGGGAATGTGCGGCTGAAAATCCATAGGGCATTGTGCCTGGGTTTATCCGTTGCAATGAAAAGTGGAATGTTCAACAACGGATGAAGGGATTTTCGGGAACATGCACCTGAGGGTTCAAAAGGTGGCGGCGGCGGATGAGGTACTCGGGAAGCTGCGGAATCTCGAACCTGTGTGGGAGGATGGAAAAATACACCTTTTCCACCCAACAATCTCAACTCAATCTTTGTTACATCTTCATCACTGAGCCCAAGCTCTCTTAAAAGCTTCCACCATATTAATCGCACGTTCCGTGTCCTCGCCTCCTCTTCTGCAAACATGCCATCACCTAACCGGAGATGTACTGCTGCATATCCCCAGTCGCCCCCTAACTCGCGCGAGTCCCGCACACCGTCAGCGATGCCTAAGAGACCTGGGTTATCAAATACCATTGCACGTCGCACGTTCCCTCTCAGTCCGATATGCACCGGATCCGAGAGGCGAATGCGCGTTGTCCCAAAGAGAGTGCCGAACTGAAGGAGCCGATGTCCACGTGTGAGATTTGCTAGTGCGGGGAGATCAATCCGCGTCTTGTACCGCGTTCCAAGTGTTTTGTTATCACTCTCGGAATCGTAGAAGCGGAACTCGTACGGGTCGGTGTCGTGAAGAAAATATGTCTCAGAGGGGTTAAGATTCAAACTGAGAAGGAAGGCATTTGTTAAGTCCTCTCGAACCAGCATCTTGATCTCATGCGTCTTGACCAGATTTGGCAAATTGATGAGCCACTCCCAAGGGACATGTACGTGAGTCCAGAAGTCGGTGCACTCCTCGGGAATATAGGTAGTTTTAGGAATCAAAGTACAGTGTTCAAGTCCAATCTTGCTGGACATAGCAACGTCGACCTTCAAGTTGACTGATGGGCGGTAGCGAAGAGGAGGTTCGCCGAGAAGTATGGGAGGTACCAAGAGGGTACGATTCAGGATGTACGAAATGATCAGAGCGTTCTCCAGGGCAATGCGCTGATTATGAAAACCACTATGAGGCAAGTAGGATAGATATTTTTCTGAAGAATGTTGAGACTTTGGTGCCCGCGTCGTTGTGGGGAGATCTAGGACTCGAGGAGCAGGGAGAGGTGTGATAAATTCGTCATAGAGCTCTGAGTGAGAATGCAGCTGAGAGCGTGTCGAGAAAAGTAACGGCGAGAAGTCCCACCTGGGGCTGCGGTTCAACATATAAAGCACCAGACAAACAGCAACAAGAGTTACGAAAGCCAGGGCGGCTAGTATGGTGGCAGGTTTCCGTTCGGCATCCGTGGGAAGAACAGATGCTGCTGGTTGACTCCCATGCCTGTTGGTTGTCAATGATCCACTATCACGACCAAGCCGTGCAGGTCGAAGTCGCGTAATCCCCTTTTCTAAGGAGACAGTTGGCGATGCCTGGGGTTGTGTGCGGTTGAACATGAGTCAACTCAGGCTGGGCGGACCTTCAAATGACTACATCCTTTGCAGTACGTAAGGCGCTTGACTAATATGCTTCCGTTCATGCAGGCAAAAAGAAAGCTGCAAGCATTCACTCATATGTTCGCTATTATGTTTGAAATTTAATAAGAACCTCCTTAACCAATATGAAGTTCCTTTAAATAACCAAAAACATGCAAAATACCCACAAGAAAATTTGTTTCTGCAGACAGTTGGCCCCCAGTTGCACAATTGCTGTAGCAACACCAAATCACCTCAGACCTCTTATATATTATGATAAAAATATAATACACATGTAGATAAAAGGCATATATTACTTTTAGTTAATGAAAGTCCTCTTGAAGACTTGATATAGTGTACTATAGCTGACACAATAATTAACAAGAAAGCACTTGTCTTGGCTATAGTACACTATAGAAATTCTTCTAGAAGAATTTAATTCATTAAAGGTGTTTTGTGCCCCTTATCTACATGTATATTATATTAGTACAAAATATCTAACAGGTCTGAGTTGATTTGGTGTTGTGACAGTAGTTCTGCAACTTGGGTTGAAATTTACTATAAATGGTAGAGTTATGAGCAAAGATGTATATAGCGATTAGAAAAGAGCGGGAATTTTTGCATATACCACACAAGAGACAAAAAGACTCTGATTATTTTAGGGGCTCGCAGTCGAGCTTCTTATAACTATTGATAACTTTGATAAATATACAAACATATATGACGCACAAATTTGCGTCATTACAAGACTTGTTAAGTACAATGGAAACACCCGGCACTTCGCGCTTGATACAATGAACACACGTATACACCAAGAAACAAACATAAAGGAAAAGACTCAATTGTCGTCGCGCATAGGTGCGCTCGCACTCGTCTCCGGTGGAATAAAATCCTCCAATATATTCTCTTGTGGAAATTTTACAAGTAGATTTTTTGTTACATATTGGGTTTCAGAGGTTCTATGTTGATTTTCAACCAGAATGGATTCAATATGAGCGAATGGTTGCAGCTTTCTTTTACCTGAAGGAATGGAACCAAATTAGGCGCTAGCCTTACGTACAGCAAACCAGCGACAACCAAACTAGCTACGCTCCGCCCAAAAGCACAGCAAGGTGGCTTCGCCACAGGCAAAGGCTACCTGGCGGCCACCTTTGCAAGCGTTTACACTAAATTATCGGACCAAAGTACCGGTAACCAATAAATCCAACTACACCTTAAGCTGCATCTAAATGCTGTTCTCTCCAATTCCTAACCCATCCATCCATCTCGTCCTTAGTGAGCTCGAGACTATGATCCGTCTTCAGATGACGCCTCAAATCATATGCCCTGCTGAACAAGAAGGCACACGGCGCTATATCGGCATGCGGCCGCCGTGGGGGTTCCTCAACATTCAGACCTTCCAGTTCAAATCTATCTGGCCACGGGCATGGGACAAGCGGGCGGCGAGTATTGCGATGTGCAGAAGGGGATGTATAGTGTTTTCCAGTAATCCACCCGATGATTGAAGATGACTCCTCATTCTCGGAGCGTACAATGGGAGTCTTGGTGGAAGACTCGTTTGGTGTATGTACTTTGGTTATATGTCGTTGTAATAAATGCTTGTACCCAAATGTCTCGCCGCAGGCTGAGTGCGAACATGCGTAATCTCGACGGCCAAGATGCGTGATATTGTGGTGAGTCGTTAGAGCTTTTTTCTGCAGATGATGATAAATATAAGCCATGTAACGCTTGAAAAAAAAAACACTTACCGACTTGAACGCCTTTATGCAACCGTCCACTTCACATGCCCAGTCTCGACCCACTTCTCCGCCTCTTCGTCGCTTCTGCGGGCGCTCATCCTCACCCGCCGCTTTCTCCAGGGCATCCTCGATCTCCTTCTGTTCATGCACCTTCAAGTGACCTTTTAATCCCTTATACGACGCGAAGGTTCGGCCTTTGCATTCTGGATAGGGACATGTGGGAAGATGATGCTCGCGAATGTGTGCTTGCAGCGCAGTCCAGTTTGGAAAATATAGTGGGGATTGTGCACCCGATGCTTGGGTAGTGGTACACGCGCTGTTCACGCAAGCATATCTATTGCCTACATACGAAACAGTTCCGTCAGAAAAGGTGGTGAGTAACTGGCGTATATCACTGATTACCTTCATGCACTTTAAGGTGCTTGCGCAGTTTTTGGTTAGTTGTGAACGATTTGCTACATCCTTCAGCCGTACATTGGTATGGTTTTGTCCCGGGTGGAGAGTGGACATCAGCGACATGCCCTCTCAGTTGATTATGTTTGGAAAATTGGCTATCACATCCATCATGTTGACACTGTACCCATAGCATCATTAATACAAGCCATTCACAATTTGAAACGTCAAAAGTACCTTCCAGGGCTTCTCTCCATTGTGAACACGGGCAATGTGCACATTCAAATGCTGGGTTGTCCAGAAGCGCTTGGAGCACTTGGTTTCAGAGCATGCAACCGGGCGTTCTGAGGCAGGAAGATGACTCCGTACATGAGCTTGAAGGTGAGATTCGCGCAGGTATGATTTTTTACATGTTGAGCATATGTATGGTCTCTGTACTAGAATATTCAACGGTGTATTATGAGCGGCAATTGGCAGAAAGATTCACCTCTCCAGTATGAGAACGTAAATGTTCAGCAAGTCTTGAAGGCTTAGTGTAGGCTTTCAAGCAATCATTGTGTGTACAACGATATGGCGTCTCTCCTGGCGTTTCGGATCCAGGAGGACGTGCACTGCGTTCTTCCCAATCACTTTCCTTGTCCTCTTCATCACCCTCTTCCTCATCCTCTTCTTCATTCTCACCTTCTTCAAACTCTGAGTCGTCCGCACCGTCCTCAAATGCTTCTTGACTAGCTGCACAACTACATGCAGACCCGGATTTATTTGAAGCCGCGAAGGCCATAGATGCCCTGCGCTTTCCCAAAGTAATGGCACGGGAGATGCGGGAGTTTATTAC
>QLPI01008867.1:0-18709 GCA_003314275.1 Chroogomphus rutilus
GGGGAATTGAATTCACGGAAGTGGTGGGGATCTTATGTTCCCGAACATAGGAAGATTCTATGAAGCAGTGAGTAGAACCTGAATTGATCAGACATTTAAGAGGGGTCGCCGAGGAACTTGGTATCAAAATAGAAGATAGAGGGATTACCAAAGAATTAGGATTAAGAAGGGCAGAGGCATTAAGCTTAACCTCAGTTCCAGCACCTGCCGACTTGTTTGGCTCAGTCACCTCCACGGATTCCTCAGTTTTGGTGTCTGGGGCACTAGTCGCCTTGTGGGTGGTAGATCTGGATTGTAGGGTCATAATTGTTAAGCGGTAAAGGGCACAGGAGGTAGTGTGAGTCTGAGAATACTGTCAGGCCTCGGTACTACCGATGGTGCTGTCAGAGCCGGCCAAGTCCTGCAGGCTGGTCAGGGTGGCTTGGCTTCAACGTACTCGTACGTTGCACCCTGCCTCCTGTGCATGCTACTAACTTGTAATGAGAACAGATACTCAGGCGGATGCCGAGGGTATCGGCCCAAGCAAGGACTTCTGAAAAGAGGGAGGAGAGTAGGGAGGCGTAAGCCTAGTTGATACTCAGACTGAGGAACTATGTACACGTATCCACTACTTATATAGGCTGAGAGGCGGAATGTGGAATAAGGGTGGCATAAGACATGGAAAAAAGAATAAGGTATGAAGACCATGTGGAGGTATAGTCCACGGCGATTAGAATAGAATAATGAGGGAGTAAGACAATGAAATATAAGCGGTGAGATTGTGGGAAAGAAATAGAACAATAAGGAATGGCCGAGAATAAAACAATAGGGCCGCGAGTGAGTGGCAGGGAATAATAAATGTCCCATGGGTAAACGAGTGAGGGGGAAAAGAGAAGGAGTGTAGGGATGATAAAGAATAGGGGTTGGGGAAAAGGATAATGAACCAGGTGATAAACCAGGTGTACCGAACCAAAACCGTATGCCATGGGATGATATGAGTGGGGGTTGGTTGGTTGGTTGGTCGGGACTGCCGAGTAAGTCAAAGCACAATGTGTGGTCGTGACAGGAGTGGATGTTGTGATGAAGCAACATGTGGAGGAGAGCCTCACCCCAGTCCTCAGCAAGATAGAGGCGATGGTCAACATAGCAAAAGAGACCACAGAAGGTGTGAAGGCAACAATGGAGGGGGCTTGTAACCTTATGGAGAACCTGAGTATTGTAGGCCAGTAGAGGGAGCAGGATATGGGGGATGGCCATGAAGGGATGACATATGCTGCAGTTGTCAAGTGAACATACTGAGCACCCGGTAATTTGGTAGCACTGACCAAATGATCAGTCTAATTCCATGTGCAAGTGACCAATCCACACATATGTTACTTGGTACATTGTTCTTGGCTCGGCACATTCACCATCCACATTCCCTATTCCTATCCCTCATCCACTTTTCCCCCTTCATTATCCACTAATCCCCACCCTGTTTATTCCTCATTTATCAGCCCATCTTACCTCAGGACATTTTACCATTGTTTTATCTTCGGCTATGACCCTATTGTTTTATATTCGGTCACTCTCTATTATTCTATTCTTGGCCACATTTCTATTATCTTATTTTCATTGTTCTATTCTCGTCCACATTCCTTATTCTATTCTTGATCACTGTGGACAACACTTCCACATGCTTTGCATATCTTATTGTTCTCCATTCTTTATGCCACCCTGTTCTACATCTTGCTTCTTAACCTATATAAGTAGAAAATGTATGTAGATAGTTCTTCACTCTGAATATTGACTTGGTTTACATACTCTGGTCTTCCCTCCTCCTGTCTGAAGTCCCTTACTTGGGACAACACTCTCAGCACTCTCCCAAGTCTTCTTTCTGTCCAAATTAGTGGCACACATGGAAAAGCAGGGCATAACTCATGAGTATGTTAAAGCCAAGCCACTCTGACTGGCCTGCAGGACTTGGCCTATCCCTGCCAGTATCATCTGATGAGATTATGAGCAATTTGCAGTAGGTTTGAAGAATTTGTAGGCAGTCTATTTTATTTATCTCCTCAGTGTAGTCAATAACTGAGTGTATATTCGAATAATATACCTATTTTATTTATCTTACAAAAGAAATGAAAGAGAAATCAGCCCTGAGGCTTTGTACATAATACTATATAACTCACCTCCTCAGTGTAGTCAATAACTGAGGAGGGAGGCTTGCGCGGGTCGTGTTTCACCCGCATATACCCTGTAACTGGCCCTTGACCCTATCGAAGGTTTGAGCCAGGCTGCCGGTTCCAAATCCAGGGAGCCGGCCACGCTAGTCGCGTCGTGCGTGGACAAGCGCCCGTAAGTAGTGTACATAGTAAAACATGAATAACTCCCTCAATATTGAGGGTAGAAATACAAATAAAAGTGAGAAAAATTAAGGATTCAAAAGCGCACAGAATGATACCGAAATCGATATAATATTACAATATATTGAGATTGGTCTCTCAGGGGTGAGATGCAAGTTTGCACCCAACATCATCAGCATTACCGATACCTAACATCATGTCCTCTCACACCTCCCCAACCTCCCTACCAAACCCTGGCACAGGTCCTCACCTACTAGGGCCACCATGTGATCTATGTATCCACTCCTTCCACCAAGCAGAGGAGTACCCTGGTTATCCTGGCCTATCCCTGCAGGATATCCTCCCAGATCTTGGCAGGACACCAAGATCCTGACTCCTCTGGCTGTGAGACTTCCACAGTCACCGCCCATCTACTCGGCCACACAGCCACCACCCATCCACTCAGCTGCATAGTTACGGCCTGCCTGAGCCTCTTCTTTGGCCATTCTTCCTCTTCCTCCTATTCCTCCTCCTCCTCACTTTCCCACTCCTCACTCTCCTTCTCTGATTCTATTTCTTCCCAATTCTTGGTCTTTTGAGCCCAGGGCACTGCCAGTCCACAACCCAATTTCCACTTGTTACACTGGTGACATGCAGCCCTGACCAAGGGGACTCTGCACTTGTTACCCCAGTTGAGGAGCTTCTTGCTTACAACCACATCAAACAACCAAAATTCCCATGCCTCAAAACACCCCAAAAACATACCTAGGCCATTGTTCCTCAAAGAAAGATCAAAAGCTGACAGAGGAACCTGACCAATACCCACCGATCCCTACCCTGATGTTGAACGATACATCAGCAAGTGGAGCGAGGGGCGGGAACACACCCACACAGTGGATGAAGGCAATGACGGCCATGGCTCAGACGAAGCTCAATTCCCAGGGACAGATCCAACCTAGGGCAACAGCTATCACTGCAAAAGAAAAACAGCCAGAGCAGGCAAAGCAAGTTAAGGATTTAGGCAAGAAGAGAGCACAGGTGGGCCGGCTGGCCACTAGAGGTGCCATGCAGGACTCGGAAAACATCACCAGGGAAGAAATAAGGGAGCTTCCAGGGCAGGAAATCAGAGACTCTGATGAAGGTAAGCTCTATCTTGAACGTACCCTGCTAACAATACCAGGTGCATCATGGACAACCAACACCTTATCCACCACCAGATTGCAAGTGATGTAATACAAAGGCATGTCATGACAGGCCATCAACCATTGCTTTTGTGATGGAGAGTATCAAGGATGATGTGAGGTATGAGAGGGTCATGTGCTGGGTGAAAGAGAGCCTGGCAGCAGAAAGGAATGCACTCTCAGTCAAAGTGGCAGAGACCACAGTGATGCTCAACAAGGCTTCTGCAGCTGCTGATACCATGATTAAGATATCCCGTCAAGTCACAGAGGATGCAGAGGCAGTGGTGAAAATGATACAAATGGCATCGAACACGGTTGCTACCTTGGCAACCCATATCAATGAGACCACCACCTCCTACTGCAACACAATAGTAAAGGTAGCTGCCTCACAGCAGACACCAGCTAATATGTCCACCCTCATTGCCAGGGTCTGGGAAAGAGAGGGCATAAATCTGAGACAAGTGCTGGTGGATGAAGCAGTGATGGGAGAGAAGATACTGGCAGACCTGTATGACTCTGGCTTAATGGCACAAGCAAATAAGATCATCAGCACTATGGATACAGAAGGGGGGCATACCATTGTCATCACAAGGAGACTCACCAAAGGCAGAATTCTATTTGAACTCAATAATGAGGACATGGCAAAGTGGCTCAATGGGGCCAGACACAGAATGCAGTTTACAGAATCATTGACACTGGATGTGAGAATGAGATCACATTTTTTCCTGCTGATGATTCAGTTTATTCCCTTACACTTCAGTCCAGAGAGAGAAGAAGAGCTAAGGGGAGTAGAGGGGATCAACTATCTGCCACATGGCACAATTGACAAAGTGAGGTGGATCAAGCCCAAGCAGCACAGGTCAGTGAACCAGACCTACAGCCATGCCCTCTTCACTTTCACAATGCCAGAGACAGCCAACAAGGCACTCACAAATGGGCTGATAATATGTCAGAAGCATGTCTATGCCAAGAAATGCAAAAAAGGAGCCTACTTGATGCCTCAAATGTCAAGGATGGAATCACATGTCCTATGCCTGTCCATAAGAGCATGACACATGTGGCACCTGTGGTGGCTGCCACAGGACCCTCCCCTGTGAACAGGACAAACTGTATTTCATCTCATGAAAATCCACCAGCCATGCAAGTTGGGCTAGGACATACCCTGTATTCCTAGGTAAGTGTGCAGAGCTGGACAATAAACTTCTCGAGAACCAGAATACTTCCCTACTGAGGAGGGGTAGACCCATACCCTGTAGCCACCCAAGATATCACCTCTGCTATCAACACCCACCATGCCAATGCACACACCATAACAGGATGGGGGATGGGAAGCAGTGATGCACCACAGAAGCAAATACAGGCAAATGACACTTCCATATAGACCAACTGGTCACCAGCCACAGCTCGCATCCTTGCAGACCAGTGCCAATGCCATTGCTGTATCCCTATCCAACAGATCTGACCAGAGCCCTACCAGGCAGTAGGGTGATACAGATGGAGAAGGTGTGCTGCCCCCACCAGAGCAAAGCTGATGCCTTACACAACAGAACCAACACCGATGAGACTGAGAATATACCAACAAAACCTGAATAAATTGGACAAGGCACAGTATGACCTTATCAACTTAGCTGCTCACAAGGAGTGGAATCTATTACTGCTTCAGGAGCCATATAGAGTTATACTGGGGAATATGAATGCCAATAATAACTGGCATGTCCTATATCCTACCTCTCATCTGACTAACACATCTACAAAGAGGAGAGAAATCTTAGCCAATGCAGCATTAGACACCAACATGTGGTCACAGATGTCGCTTCAGGGGACAAATGATGTGATGGCAATACAGATCAAACACCCTCAAGGCAGGACTACGATCTTCAATATCTACAATGACTGTGAACACTCAGCATCTTTGCAAACTATTGAAAACTTCATTGAACAGGAGCATGCCAATATCATCCAAAATGAGACAGACTCTATGGTCTGGTGTGGAGACTTCAACCACCATCACCCTATGTAGGATGAGGAGAGGAATCACCATTTATTCACAGCCAAAGCCACTAGAGATGCAGAAGAACTATTATTACTTCTGGCAGAATATAACATGATAATGGCTCTCTCAAAATGGATGCCAACCCTACAGTCGATGTTGACCAAGAACTGGAAAAGGGTCAACAATGTAGTCTGCACTGACAACATTGCTGATTCTATCTTCACGTGCAACACAGATCCTAGAAGATAGGGCCCAGGGACTGATCATGTCCCAATCCTCACAACCTTGGACATTGAGGTGAAAACTAAGAAGCCAGAGCCATTCTATAACTTCAAAATGGTTGACTGGGACTACTTTTGGGGGCAGTTGGCAGAGCAGCTAGAGATGATACCAGAGGCAAGGGAGCTCAGCAATGAGGCCGAGTTTAACAGGGCTGTTGAAATGTTGACGAATGCCATATGGAATACCATTGACATTGCAGTGCCATTGTCAAAGCCAGTCCTACATTCACATAGGTGGTGGACTAGAAAGCAAAGAATAGGCTAAACAATCAGTCGTATATTCATCGAGCTATAGCTGATTACCCCTCTCATACAGAACTCAAGGAGATTAATGAAGAATATAGCAAAGAAATTGATGAAGCAAAGGCGCAACACTGGGCAGAGTACTTAGAAGACCTCAACAAGGGACTCCAATGGACAGCAAACAGATACCTATCCAACCCAGCCTCAGACAGCAGCAGATCACAAATCCCTACACTGCAGGTAACAGAGCATGGTGACACCACACATATGGCAGAAACCAACAAAGAAAAAAGCAAAGCCCTCGCAGCAGAATTCTTCCCACCCAGGCCTGCCAAGTCACAAGTGCTGACAGACTTCTACTACCCAAAATGTATCAACCACAGCTTTCAGATTCACAAAGACCAAATTAGGCATCAGATTAACAAACTGAAGCCCTATAAGGCACCAGGAAATGATGGGATCCCAAATGTAGTACTGAAAGAGACAGTTGACCAGATCACTGAGCATCTTCTCTACATCTTTCACACTACATTCACACTGAAAACCTACCATGACAGCTGGAGATCCTGGGTCATGGTAGTGCTGCAGAAGCCAGGCAAGGCCAACTACAATGCCCCAAAATCATACCACCCCATAGCTCTGTTCAACACTATAGGGAAACTGCTAACTGCGATAGTAGCAGAAGACTTAATTTAACTGACAGAGAAACACAACCTCCTGCCTGCCAATCACTTTGGTGGCAGGCCTGGTAGGACAACCACTGACTCACTCTACCTTATTGTCAACAAGATCAAGGGCACATGGTGGAGGAAAAAAGTAGCAGTTATGCTATTTCTGGACATTGAAGGGGCATGATGGACTGACTTCTGTACAATATAAGGGAATGAAAAGTGCCAGAAGAACTCATATGCTTCATAGGATGGATGCTGGCTGACTGGCATGCCAAGCTGAGGTTCGACAACTATCAATCAGACTGGGTACCCATAGACAATGGGATAGGACAGGGAGACCCACTGTCCATGATACTATATCTCTACTATAATGCTGACCTCATAGAGGTTGCAAATGGGAAAGGGCAAGCTACAGTAGCATATGTCGATGATGCCAACCTCTACTCAGAGGGCAACACATATGAAGAGGCATACGAGGGCCTAAAGGAGATGTTGATTAAGGAAGGAGGGGGGGGCAAAATAATGGATGCTGACTCACCACTCTCAATTTGAGAAATCAAAATTTTCCATAGTAGGATTCTCAAGGTGGCAGATGGGGGACCCTACATAGCCAGGCAAAACCATATGTGAACTGAGGTCCAACTTCATCTACGAGGATGCCATCATCTAGCCAACACATGCATATAAACATTTTGACCTTGCCTCAGATGACCTCAAAGTCATCAGGCCTTTTGTTCATGCTCCTGACACACCCAGATATTATACCACTGAGATAGCAGCAAAGAGGGAGGAATATAAGGAGGCAGACGAAGGAAATATAGTGGATGCCAAAGTGTATGCTAATGGCTTGGGACTGGGAGACAATGCAGGAGCTGCTGTAGTGCTGTACAGGGCAGGGAGGAAGACAGCTGCCTTGCAATACCACCTGGGCCTGCTTACAGACCACACCACATATGAGGCAGGAGCAATTGGAGTTGTCCTGGCACTGGAGCTACTGAATCAGGAAAGGGGCATCAGAAAAGCATACATCCTCCCAGGGAGTGATCCTAGCAATGAGAAATATCAGACCCAAACCAGCACAACATATCCTAGGGTGTATCCATGACATGGCCAACAGGATCATGGCACTCTCATGAAGGTGCAGAATGGACTTCAAGATCTTCAGGCCATGATGAAGTGGAGGGCAATGAAGCAGCAGCAAGAGAGGCAGCAGCCAGGGAAAGCAGCCAGATAAGCAGACTCCCACCATTCCTTGATACTGATACACCCCCACACAGCTTGCCCATGGCAAGACAAGAATTCAAAATAAACAACATGTTTAGCTGGAAAGAGGGGTGGAAAGGATCACCCCAATATCCATGAATAGCAAAGATTGATGACAGCTTACCCTCCCACACCTACCTCAGAAACAGGGCAGGACTCACCCATACACAGAACAGCCTGATCACACAGCTATACACAAGACATGCCCCTCTCAATAGGCACCTCCATGAATCAAACAGATACCAACCCCACTATGCCAAGCATGTCACAATGCTGATGAGATGGTCCACCACTTCCTCTTTGAATGGCAGGTACATGAGCATGTGTGCCACACACTGAGGCAAATATTAGGAAGGAAATTGACATCTATTAAGGAACTACTAGGGGTAAAGGAGTCCATGCTAGCCCTGCTGGGCTATGTAGCAGTGACTGGAAGACTGAAAAACTCATTTGGTGATGTTGCCCCACTGCCCTCTTAAAGAATAAAATGGATAGTTTGACAGAACACTAGAATACAAAGCTACAGACATAGGAACCGAACCACCGGTGATAATCACAAAACCAGAATACATTCCATTATCAAACACCTGCTCGTGTAGCCATGCTGTAGCAAGACCAAGGCTGCTTCCAACTCTTCAACTACAGTGCTCCCACTCATCATGCCAGCCTGCCTTGGCAGCCAAGCACTGACCCTCCACACAATTGAACATGCTACAGGAGAAAAGAAGTACTCACCTCATAAGAGGGGGGCAGGAAACAGCTCAAGGAGCTGGGCTGTAAGGGGGCATGAAGCTCGTTGTCAGTGTACACACCCACTCGAGGATGTTATAGTACAACATGTGTAGCAACCAACATAGGTCTAGCCTGGGGTCGAAAATTTGAATATAAAAAAAAAACTACACTTGACACAAGTCAGGCAGGGGGCCCATCAGCCTGCATCCACTCCTTGGCCTTTTTCTTGGGCTATTAAAAAATAAAACCAATAAAAAATAAAATAAAATAAAACAAAAACCACCTGATGCACCTCAGCCTTCCTTGGCCTCTCCTTTCCCACATCAATGCTCCCTGGCCCTGTGCTGGGCCCCACTTCCACACTTTGAACTCTCTTATGTGATTGGGGTGCATCCTTCACTACCCCTTCCAGGTGTGCCTCAGCAGGTGCTCCCAACTCATCGGTCATAGGGACCCCCAGCTTGTCAGCTCCTCCTACAGCTGGTGTAGTTGCCTTATCCATCTCTTTGGCCAGTTTGGCCCATTGTTTTTCAGCCTCTTTGGACTCTTCCTCCTGATTCTTCTCAGCTGCTTTGGCGGCTGCCTCAGCCAGGCATTTTTTGCTGACAATGCATGGGCCGAGCATTATAGTAATAGTGCCAGCTTCACGATGCTGGAGGGAAGCGGCCAAGTCCTGCAGGCCGGTTGTAGTGGCTTGGCTTCAATGTGCTCGTGCGTTGTGCCCTACTTTCTGTGCATGCCACTGATTTGGGACAGAAGAGATACCCAGGACAGTGCCAAGAGTGTCAGCCCAAGTAAAGGACTTTAGACAGGAGGAGGGAGGACAAGAAGGCATAAACCTAGTTGATTTCCAGAATAAAGAACCATCTACATACATTCACTACTTATATAGGTTAAGAAGTGAGATGTGGAACAGGGTGGGACAAGGAATGGAGAACAATAAGGTATGAAGAATCATGTGGAGGTATTGTCCACAATGATCAGAAATAGAATAAGAAATGTGGGCGAGAATAGAACAATGAAATATGACCGAGAACAAAAGAGTGAGTGAGAATAGAACAATAGAGAGTGGCCGAACATAAAACAATAGGGCCACTGCCAAGTGACAACAAATAGTGAGTGTCCCAAGGGTAAACGGGCAAGGGGAAGGACAGGGAATAAAAGAATAATAAAGAATAGGAGGGTGGGATAGGGATAATGAACCAAATAATGAACCAAATGTACCGAGCCGAGGCCACACACTGGTGAGGGATGATATGGGTAAGGGTCGGTTGGTCGGTACTGCCGAGTAAATCAGAGCACGGTATCATGGACTTGACAGGCTAGAGGAAATGAGTGGATTGACTTGAGATTCAAGTTAATTCACTCTGAGGTAAATACAGGACAAATGTATTGCTTGTGAGGCAACAACACTTAACTGTAGAGTATCTCTGGTCAGGAAAATCAACTGAGCAGATCAACCTTTAAAGCAGAATGTAATCGACTAGAAAATCAATAGCCAATCTCACCCTGTAGAATCACAAGGATGTCACCCACCCTTGGCGTCAAGCAGGAAAATCAACTACTTAACTAAGACTAATACAGGAAAATCAACTGCACTAATCCCTGTCACTGGAAAATCAACAGATGACTAAGAAAAGAGTCACACAAGTCACATGGACTGATAGGATAGATGGACTGATGGGATAGAAGATGATGTATATTGTTCCTTTTGGGAGGCCATATGTCCTCCTTTTATATTGTATTTACACTAGGGCGAGAACTTCTATCTATTAATGGACATGGAAGGTTGTAGAACATTCTAGAAGGTTCCTAGCCAATCAACTTTCAGTACCTGACTATAAGTCATTTCCTTGCATAGCCTTGATCATGCACAGACCATGTACACAGCTTTTATGCCATATATGTATATTATTTTGGTCTATTTACACTTGCTATGTCAAGCCTTGCATAGCCCCATACCTGTGCTAAAATAGCTAGCATAGCCATGAAGCAGTGCTGTTGCAATGGGCACAGCATTGTGCCTATGCACTTGGTAACTAATTCAAACTGCACACTGAGTTTGAATTATTACTGGTTTTGGGAATGATTAGCAAACTCAGCTGAGTTTGTGGACTCTTGTGGACACTGCAGTTGGGCTTCAACAAAATAAAGGGCTTTTAGCCTCTAAAAAATCAGGAAAAATAGGAGAAAAATATAGTGATTTTGAGGCTATTGGATACTACATTTAGCTACCCAAAGACTAATTTTTATGCCACAATTCTAGTGATAAAAGGCGAAAATAAGCGAAAATGCATTGTAAAAGAAAAATTAATAGAAAAATAACTGGCACCATTGGGTGCTTTTTTTTTGGACTAGGCCTAAATAGCCATGATCCCCTACACAAAGCCACATGCAAGTCACCTGGTATGCCGGTCTCGGCTCAGCACATCCACCATCCACATCCCTCATTCCTATCCCTCACCCACTCCTTCCTCATTCATCCATTAACCCCACCCCATCTACTCCTCATCCCTTGACTCATGATGTTAAGCATTGTTTTATCCTCGGCCATGACCCCATTGGTTTATAGTCAGTCACTCTCTATTGTCCTATTCTTGACCACATTCCTATTATTCTAATTTCATTGTTCTATCCCCAGTTACATTCCTCCATTCTATTTTTGATCACTGTGGACAATAACCCCACATGCTCTGCATATCTTATTGTTCTTCATTTCTTATTCCATATCCCACCTCTTAACCTATATAAGTAGCACATGGATGTACATACTTCCTCATTCTGGGTATTGACTAGGCTTAGGCCCCTTTACTTCCCTCTAGGGAACAGCACGGGTCACCCACGGGTCAAATGTGGGTGACCCGCACCCGACCCATGGGAAACCCGAACCCGTCAACCCATGGGTTTTTTCCCACGGGTCGACGGGTGTCGGGTGCGCACCGCACCCGCACGCGCCGTAGGCGTACGCGATGTATGACACGAACGCGCTGTACGCGCGCGCAACATACGACACAAACGCGCCGTATGCGCGTGCAACATATGACACGAACGCGCCGAACGCGCGTGCAACATACGACACGAACGCGCCATAGCGACGTACGACATGAACGCGCTGTATGCACACACGACGTACGACACGAACACGCTGCACGCGTGAGCGTAAGGCGCGTTGGTGTCAGCGCGTGCGCGTGCGGCACATTGGTGTCGGCGCATGTGCGTACGGCGCGTTCGTGTCATATGGCGCGGTTGTGTTGTACATGTGCACGTGCGGCGCGTGCATGTCGTACGCACATACATAGTTGAGGTGGCGGGTTGGGCCAGGTCACGGGTGCTCTTGGCTTGACCCACACCCAAACCCAAGGGCACCCAACCCGGTGACCCGTGCGGGTTACCCTGACCCGTGCTATTCCCTACTTCCCTCCTTCTGTTAATTCCTCTACTTGGGCCAACATTTTTCGGCATCCCCCTGGGTTCATCTTCTGTCCCAAATTGGTGGCATGCATGGAGAGTAGGGTGCAATGCATGAGTATGTTGAAGCCAAAGCCACTACTACCAGCCTGCAGGACTTGGCCACTCCCTGTCTGATCCCTTGGCATTACCGAAGCTTGACAGTCATGAAGATTGGCTGAAGATTTTGAGGATTGATGGTGCCATAGTCACTACCTCCCTCTTTTAGGCAGACTGTTATGATGTGAAGGAATGATGTAATCGTAATTAACGTAAAATCTCCCAAAGATAAATCAATGGTGAGGTTCAGGGCAGGGTATGGCTTCAACTTGTGTGTTGTGCCCACCAGGTCGCACTGGCCCTAATTTCAGAAAGGTGAGACAGAGAATTAGCTAGTAGAGAATCAAGGTTGATTATCTGACTGAGGACTGAACTACTGAAGTACAAGATCTTTATACTACTTTCAAATCTACTAGGAGTCGATTAGATTCCTATAATAGAATAAGAAAGTCGAGGATCGTGAAAAGTGAGAACGGAAATACTATGCCCCAAATAATGATCTCCTCTGTGACATTGGGGAGTGACGTGTCACTCCAATTCCCAAAGGAGTTACCCTAAGGAACGTAATAGCAGATTGGATATAAGAGACTGAGCGGAATTGCGAATAAATGAAAGTGGAGTGGAAGGTAAGTGAAAGGATATTAAACGTAAATGAAGACGGAATGGAATAGCGAGCATATGGAGTGTGACATAAATGGAATGAATGAAGTGACAGGAGCATGTGATGCCAAGACGGATACACGAGGTGCATATAGTCCATGGGCTGAGGGCATATAGTTGAATAGCGAGCGAGGGTGGAGTTGGGCTGAGTGGGCTGAAATGAATGGTCGGGTATGCCGGCGTATAGTTCCTGACACAGACATCCCATTGTCTAGTTAAAGCATTGGGTTTTGTGCCAAGCTTTCTGAGACAAAAACAAATAATGAGGTTGAATTGACAGAGGTATTTGGACCATCAAGCCTATCTATGGGTTAAAACTTTAATAGTAGAGAAATGTTTGAGGTTCTTATGGTCAGTGATGATGTCAACAGGGTCAGCAGAGCCTTCCAAGTAGTGCCACCAGCATTTAAATGCTGCAATAATCACTAAAAGTATGGGAATGAAAAGTGATAGGATGAATCTCACCTTCAGAATCAATAACTGAAAGAATAGCTGCAAGGGCATAGTCTGAAGTGTTGGTCTCCATAACCAAAGGTAGGTCAGGTTCCCAATGATGCAGAATATGTGCTGAGGTAAATGCCATCTTGAGCAGGTTGAAAGACCTTTCACAGTCCCCGGTCCATGCCCATGGTATGCCTTTACATGTCAGCCAAGTGAGAGGTATGGTAATATCCAAATAGTTGAAATAAAATGATGATAGAAGTTGGCAAAGCCTAGGAAGGAATGGATGTCCTTGACCTTGCTCAGCTTGGGCTAGTCACAGATGGTTTTGACTTTGTCGTCAGACATGGTGAGGCCATTGGGACATAGGATATAGCTGTCCTTGTGCCACTCATATTTGCTGGCCTTGGTTTAAATAAGGATCCAAAAAAATGTTTAAGCCATTTTTTCTGAGTCAAAAAAGTATTTCTTGGATGTGTTCATGATGTTCTTCAAGTGAATCTGAATAGATCAGTATATCATCTATGTAAGTCACAGCACAATGATCTATCAGGTCACCGAGAATATCATTCATAAATATTTGAAAAGCCACAAGCACATTGGATAGGCTGAACAGCATGACCAGCCATTTATAGGACCCATAATGGGTCTTGAATGCAGCCTTCCATTCATCACCCTCAGCAATTTGGATGAGGTGGTATACATGCCAAAGGTCAATTTTTGAATATATTCAAGCCTTTCAGGGGCATCTAAGAGGTCAGTGATAAGCAGGAGAGGATAACAATCTTTTTTGGTAACTTTGTTTAGTGCCCAAAAGTCAACACACAGCCAAAGGAAGCTGTCTTTCTTTTGAACAAATAAAACTAGTGTTCCATACAGGGACCATGAGGCTCTGATGAAGCCCATGTTTAGGTGTTCATTGAGGAATTCATGCAGGGCTTTTAATGTGGCAAATGAGGCATTTTGGGGCCATCTTCTAGGGTGATTTTGAGGTCATGTCAAGCTTTAGAAGTGCCAACTATATGGGCGGGGAGCGGCCAAGTCCTGCAGGCCAAAAGTAGTGGCTTTGGCTTCAATATACTCGTGTGTTGCACCCTACTTTCCGTGCATGCCACCAATTTGGAACAGAAGGGATACTCGGAGAGTGCCAAAGGTGCTGGAATGATATTTTATAGCTGACTGAAACTCAACAACCGTCGGACACCATTGGGCATCAATGACCATTGTAGAGTTGCTCTAGGTAATTAATACCTAAAAGCCTGCGTGCACTGGTCCTTTTCTTTGGCAGGATCTAGCACAGTCGTTCAGCACAGCTAGACTAGGTTCTGTGACTTGTGAGCGGCAATGTATGAAAGAAAATAGATTTATTAGTGATGAGGATGTGATGTGATGAGGACGTGACCTGTGACACGAATGTGTCACGCTGACCAAGGCTTGGACTTTGGCTTTGGACTTGAATACAATAGTCTAGACATTTCTAGACTAGTCTTGACTTGGACTTGGAGACTTGACTTGGGACTTTAACTTGTGAACTTGTTATTACAGAGGTGAGCCAGAGGCCTTTATATACAAAAACCAAGCAATGATGTGAAATGATACAAGAGGTTGGCTATGTCAGTTGGATGACAAAGCATGAGAATAAAGTTACAAAAGAGGAAACTATGGAGAAACTCTGGAGAAATAATACAGCATTGAGGCTGTGTTATGGCCTATGTTGCCAATAAACCCACATTAAACCCCACAACCACCCGCACCATTTCCGGGACCTTTCCGACCACTCAAAGACCGATTAACCGCTTTCCGGATTCCAATGCATCATTCCGAGGTTCCGGGTTTCCGAACCTCTGAAGATTCCAAAGTCAAGGTTCTGCTTCTTTGATAGATGACACGCAGGATCACCGCATACCTCACTCCCTTGTTCTTTGTTTTATATTGCCCCTTGTACTCTCTTCCCCCCTTGTTTTTACTCGGTAAAAGATAGTACAAGAGTAGATACATGTACATAAGTCACCAGTTGACTGGACTATTCACCAGTACAAATATCGACTTAATTCTGCGTCGAAGTTTCCGATTCAGTTCCGGTCAAACTTCCGACTTTCCAAAATTAGGGACAGACAATCGAGGAGGGTGCAACACATAAGTTGAAGCCAAGTCCCTGCGACCTCGAACCACTCGTATCCTCCAGCACATTTCTCACTCAGAAGACAATCCTATCCAATCTACACTCAGTCATATGCGATAGGAGATGCAGTCTATTTCCCAGAAAGCCAAGAACCATACATATTTCTTGGAATGACATCTAGACCAGCATATCATGATAGGAGTAGAGTGGAATACAAGGCAGAGTTCAGGGCACCATCCCATCCTGATTACCCTGCCCACTCCATTCAACTCACTCTTAAACACAAAATGAGAGTGCACGACCATATACCTATTAGTCCTCCTACTCCCAGACCCCTATCCTTGGATTGGATACTGGAGAAATTGCAGAAGATATGTTGCCTGTGACCTGGAAATACTCCGAGATGACTCAGTCCCCTGACTCATCCTAAGGCCCCTCAGGAGTAGTGGACAAGGTTGTTAGACGTTTATTAGTGGACTTCCTTATTGTTTCTTTTATATGTTTCCCCTTTTCTTGGCATGACTCAGACCTGTTTCCTATTCTGTTAGTCTTTTCTTATTGTTACTCATCATCCTTACCTTTTTGGTTAGTCTCCCCCTATCATAGCCCCTAGCCCCTATTTGTGCAGCCTGTTAAATCCGCATGCCAGCACTTAGCTAGAGGCTTCCAGAAGGGTTTCCAGAAGGTTCCGATTGGTTTCCGAAGGAGGGTTCATACTCTGGAGACAGAGGGACTAAAGGTTGGATTCACGATCGGGATTGGAATGGGGATGGAAAGATGGGAAGCATCGGGGATCTTAAAACTGTTTGTGGTATAGGGTGGTATGCGAAGATAATGATATGTTAATGATTCTGCCTGGATATGTGTGTCCTGGGTGTTGTAGCATTGCATGGGAATGAGCTCTGAAGAAGACATGATGACAAATTGGGAGTCTGAAGATTGGAGTGCTGAATAGAATGGTTGGCTGTGTGATGTGGTGACAGTGAAGGTAATATGGGATGAGTTCCATCGGAGTCTAATTTGTAACATGGTTGA
This sequence comes from Chroogomphus rutilus, assembly GCA_003314275.1. NCBI lineage: Eukaryota > Fungi > Basidiomycota > Agaricomycetes > Boletales > Gomphidiaceae > Chroogomphus > Chroogomphus rutilus. Next base: position 16,433 of record QLPI01008867.1, read on the forward strand.
GATCATCTGCTTTACTGTCACCGTATGCCAAAATGAAGGTGCACCGGCCATCACTTCCATGATGAGCTCTGAGTCTGACATCTTGTTCACTAGCCTTAACAGCTCTGCCTTGCACACAAAGTATTCACTAGGCTCTCATGCCCATGCCCTGGCTCTCGGTATGACATGCGGTTTGCATGGGACTTCTGGCGGTCGAGCCATGCCCGGTTCATATAGTAAGTAGTGATTGCTTCCCTCATGGTCCTCCAACTAACTGTAACTTGTTCCTATAGCTTATAGGGAGCAAGAAGAATCATTTCTCCATGTTTCTTCTTAACCGGAGGGGGACAATCTCTCCCAATTGCTTGTGCACAGTAAGTGATCTGTCTGTAATGTGATTAATCTTCATTAACCACTCTGCCAGGGTGTCAGAGTCTCTATCCCACTCAGGGGCTATCTCAGGGTGTAACTTGGAATCAAAGTAAGCCTCTTCATTGTCTTTTAGTGTGATTGCTTTTGCTGACTGTTTCTTTCCCTTATCACCCCTTTCTGGACTATCTGTCAAGCTTTGGGAATGCCGAGATGTCAGACGGGAATGGCCAAGTCCTACAGGCTGGGAGTAGTAGCTTTGGCTTCAACATACTCGTGCATTGCACCCTACTCTTCCATGTGTGCCACTGATTTGCAATAGACAGGGTACTCAGGAGGATGCCGATGATGCTGGCCCAAGTAGAGGACTTAACAGAGGAGGAGAGGGTAGAAGGGCCTAAGCCTAGTCAATACCCAGAATGAGGAAATATGTACATACATGCCCTACTTATATAGGTTTAAGAAGCGACATGTGGAATAAGGAATGTGGAACAATAAGGTATGCTGAGCATGTGGATATTGTCCACAATGAGTAAAATTAGAATGAAGGGATGCAAACGGAAATAGAACAATAAAAGATAGAATAATAGAAATGTGACCAAGGATAGGACAATAGGGAGTGCCTGACTATAAAACAATGGTAGTGACCAAAGATAAAACAAGAACAGGAAGTCCCGAGGTAGGGCAGATCAAGGAATGAGGAGTGGATGTGGCGGGATTAACGGATGGTGATTGAGGTAAGGTGAATGAGAGATGTCTAGAAACCATTGAATTATAGTTTACTTGACTTTAGGGGAGGACAAGAGAAATAGAGAGAATAATGTTTTTGGGGAATATTTTTGATTGTATTTTTAGTAAAACTATCTATGCACGTCCCTTCCCAGAGACAAGTTAGCATTGACCCCTCAATAATGACGCGCATGTGACTCGAGTGTAGTACCCATGTGACTCGATACATGTGTGACATATATTCTGCATACGCAGTGGATATAATGATTGAGTGAGAGGAAGTGAGGGAGAATGGTAGGATATATGAGGGATGCCTCCTTGGTTCTAACAAGATGGGAGTAAGGAATGTGGATGGTGGATGTGTCAAGATGAAACTGGTGTACCAAGTAACTTACATGCAGCTTGGACACGGGGTGTGGACGTAGTCCAATTTACTTGGTCAGCACTGCCGAATTACCTGATACTCAGTACATGCACTTGATACTATCCCTCCTTCACCTTCACGTCCATCTACCATGCACATCAATGCCATCATCTGGAGAGTCGTCTCCAGGTGGTTCTGGATCTCTAGACAGTTGCATTCATTCCCTAGGTGGCCACATGTGCCATTTTTCCTGATATCCCCTCCCTGGACTATCCCCTCAATGTCTATGTGGAAAATGAGCATGCGCCTCGTCGCTCTCATTGTGGGAGTCATCCCCAGGCAGTTCCGAACCCTTAGGAGGTCGCACTTGTTCCCTGGAGGGCTGCGTTTCCTACAGGCACCTACCCATCGGTGGGGTAGGAGAGGGTGTGGGACTCAACTTGTCATCGCCGTGTGTAGGTCTTCCATATGGAAGGGTCCTAGAGGTGTTGGGTACTTGGGTGAGTGCACTAGTCTTTGATTCTATTGTGTCAGGGATGCTAGACATTGTTTTTCATCTTTCATACACTGAGGGCTGAAGAATCTCTTCAAGTCCCTCTGATACAGTAAGACTGGTTGGGTCCTGCAGGTAAGAGTCTTCCTTTATGCTCTTCCTTCTATATTCTTGCTCATATGTGTTAGGTGCAAACTTGCATCTCACCCCTGAGAGAGCAATCTCAATATATTGTAATATCATATCGATTTCGATATCATTCTGTGCGCCTTTGAACTCCTGATTTTTCTCAATTTTATTTGTATTTCTACCCTCAATATTGAGGGAGTTATTCATTTACTAC
>QLPI01008869.1:6827-17530 GCA_003314275.1 Chroogomphus rutilus
TAGGGCGCAACGCACGAGTACGTTGAAGCCAATGCCACTACTCTTGGCCTGCAGGACTTGGCCATAGTCTGCCCGACCTTTCGACAACACCCCTCGGCAGTACCGAAGTCCGTCAGTAACCGACACTTGACACCTGTGCCAATCACTGTTAACCAGAATGACCACATCATCACCACCCCTCAACACTCCAACATGTTGAACTCCTCTCCCACCTATGGAACAATCAGCAAACCAAACACTCATGTCCATAGTTCTCTTGTTTACAGATTCTCAACTTGCCAATAGCTGCATTAGCTACTACATTGCAGTCTGGGGTTACCTCCCCCTGATAACCAAATTCCTATGCTTCTCACCACAATGCTATAATTGTCATTGATTTAGTCACTTTGCATGGCTCTGCAAGAGGACAACAATTTGTGGATGATGCTCAGGGAAACACAAAAAATGAGACTGCTAATGTCCTAATGAAGAAAAATGTGACAAACCCATACCATGTCAACACATCACACTGAGATGTGCTCTCTGCACAGGTACTCATGCAGCAACAAGCCAGGAATGCCCATTATGCAAAGCTGCCTTGGACCACCATGCACGAAAACTTGTTGAAGCAGGTCCCCTTCTTGAGGCCTAGTCAGGACAACAACAAACTCTAGACTAGCTGGACCCAAACACTGCTTGACACCCCAAACTCCAATGAATGATGCTTCTGCAAAACATGTTGACCAAATTAACCATTGTAGTACCAATCCTGACCCACCTGCTCTGGACTGGATGTGAGCTGTCTGTGATGTTCTGGCACCTCACTGGCAAATCATGGAAACAAAAGGGGTCTTGTTTTTGTTCCTCTACACTCACAAAATCCAGCTGTCTTACTTCATCACATCATGCAATCTGGTCTGTCTGCTGCAGTCCCCTTAAATAATGATAGTAAACCATCTCACATACTACTATGTTTTGTAGTTAGAGTGCACCATAAGCACTTGTGATTCGAGCACTATAATTGATTGTCTCTCTCTCTCTCTCTCTCTGATGTGGGCAGCAGTACCTACTTGGCCAGAAATTTCATTCACCATTTCTTTATTATCACAGTTCCTTGAAAATTCAGGAATTTCCCACTGGAATGTAGTAAAAAGAGTGTTCAAGTACCTGAAAGGAATGAAAGATAAGAAGTTGATCCTATGAGGAAGTCGGGAAGACATAGTGGGATATGTGGATGCCTGCTGGGCTTCACAAGATCACCGACACTCTATTTCAGGCTACATATTCCTGATTGACTCTGGGAGTATTTGATGCAGCTTCCAGAAGCAGACAATCATAGTACTTTGATCAACCAAGGAAGAATTTATTGCCTTGATGCCTGCCACCAAGGAGGCAATTTGGCTGAAACAATTCATAGGCAAAGTTTTCCAGCCAATTTTTCCACAGGAATATGATCTGAGACACCATTCTCGTCGTAGGTCATCCTGAAATCTCAAACAACTCCTATATCATGGGTGCACCACGTTCAGAATTTCGTTGTCGCTCATGTGTGCCCCGAGAACCATGTTAGATCAAATTTATGGCATTGTTAAGTCCGCGTGTTGGCGCTTAGCTAGTACTTCCGAAAGGGTATTCAGGTTAGCGTGGAGGTCCGAAATGGGGCCGAGGGCCGAAGACGGAAGTCGGACGGACTATGGGTGGAGGTGGAAGCACCGGGAACTTAGGGTCGGTCGCAGAATGGTTCAATCCGGTCACTGAGGTGTTTGAGGTCAAAGGGACTTGGCTTCAACTTATGTGTTGTGCCCTCCTCGATCATCTGTCCCTAAGTTGGAAAGGAGACGGGAGTTTACCGGAAATGAATCGGAAACTAGGTGCGAGACTAAATCGATATTTGTACTAGCGAACAGTCTAGTCGACTGGGAGACTATATACATGCGACTATCCTTGTACTATCTTTGCCAGTCATAAAACAAGGGGGAAGGGAGTACAAGGGGTCAATATAAAAGAGAGAACAAGGGAGTGAGGTACGCGATGGTCCTGCGCGTCGGTTATCAAGGTAATGGAACCTTGACTTTGGAGTCTTCGGAGGTTCGGAATCGCGGAACCTCGGAATGTATGTCGGACCTCCAGAGATCTGTTGTTCAGGCTTTGGGTGATCGGAAAGGTCCCGGAAATGGTGCGGGTGGTTGTGGTATTTAATGAGGGTTTGTTTGGCGGCATGGGCTATAACAGTATCCCTCCACTAGGACTGAGCCCTCGAGGTCCTAAGCTTAATTGGGGCGGTAATTAAGATGGACATTACTGTGGGAGTTCTTGGGTAGTTCCCTGGGATGTTTTGATTGATAAGCGCTGAAGGTTCGTTTGTCTATAAAGGGGGGGTGTTCGCAGAACTGGGGGGCCTTTCCCCAATGGAGAATGTGGATCCTCAACCCTCGGGAAGTTTTGGAATTCTTTCCCGTTTTTTCCTTTCCGGAGCGTCGTTGGGGGAGTCCGATGGGGGTCTCGAGGAAGAAGTTCGACGCCTGCGGGGCATTGATGCTGATGTGGCGGTGTTGCGGGCTCGTGCCATCGCGATTCGTGATTCCCTCGGTTTGTCCAAACAGCTTAATTTCTTCCCCTTCTAACTTCTCCGTAGTGCAGGGGCGTTTCCTAGATCCGTTACCGTCCGGGGATCATCCTCTAGGTCAGTCAGCGTGGGGTGTTATCCCTAGTGGCCTGGTGGCCGGGGCGGATGGTCCGGAAGCCTTCGATCAGATTTCCATGTTTCTGACCCGTCTGGACGCTTTCCAAGCGACATCGAGTTATTTCCATGATCTCCTCATGGCACTCGATAGTTGCCTGCTGAGGATTATCGAGTTGTCGGAACTGCGTTCAGGGGAGGTTACTCTGGCTCGGAATCTTGTCGATGCGTTGTTGTCCTTGGTTAGTCAGGGGGTTGGTCCCCAAGATCAGTTCTCGGGCAGTGTTCATCCTTCGGAGACTGGGCGAGTCTCGGGCGAGTCTTTTTGAGTGACTCGGTCGTGGAAATGTGGATGTTCGATGTGAGGGGTCCGTTGGGTGGATCTAAGGGGTTCAGGGGGGTGGAGCCTCTAGGGCTGGTCCAAGTTGGAACAGTTTGAGTTTGGTCGGGTTGGTTCCATCCAAGGTCTGGGTGTTCCATGTTAATAATAAATGGATTTGTGTGTTATTGGGTCGTGAGTGTGATCGTGGAAGGCATCGAGGTGGTTTCCTGGAGGGGAGCTGTCGGTGTTTCCCAATTGAATGGTTGTTCTCCGGTTGATTTCCTCCTTTTGGTGGGTGTTTTCCTTGTTCGTTCGGCTCTGGGGTCATGGTGTGATATTTGTATTAGTTGTGGAGATCGTAGCGTTCATTCTACTGGTTTGTCACTTTGGACGGAGGTAGTGTTGTCGGGATTTGGGGAATGTCCTGCAAGGCTCGAGTCTCGGTTGAAATTGTTGATTAGTTTCAGTTCATATTAATATTCTAACAAGAAAAGGGTCTAGTTGAGAGAATTTTCGTAGTACCGTTAGTCTAAGGGATGGTACGGAATTCTGCAAGGGTCAGGGTTCTTCCTGAGCGGACTTTTCAGAGGGTCATATTGAGCGCTGAGTGAAGACTGCTGGCTCCATATTGCCAAGAATCAGTTCGGACGTAGGCTAAACAAGTAGTACTCAATACCTTATCGATCATTGGATCGCGGTGGGTGAGCGTGTGGTGTCCAGTAACTAAAATCTGACAAATATTCAGAGGGTCACGGTCGAAACTTATCAATGGATGGTCACGGGTGTTTGGGAGGGTCGGATTTGGAGTTCGGATGGTCGGAGTGTTTCCGCCTAGGGGTCGAAATCTCTTTCGAAGATTGGTCACAGGGGGTCATAATCCTGAGAGGCTGGATGCGTTGTTTTGTTTTACGTCCGTAGGCATAGTTGGTGTTCAACGCAAACAACTGGTGCTGGAGTCAGGGGCCTAACTTCTTATTCTTCGGTTTCCGAAGTGTCCGACGTCTCAGACTCTTCTTCAACCTCTTCTGTCACGGAGGCTGCTCACCCCTTGGTGACCGTGGTGGTGGATCTTGGGCCTTCCTTGGCTGGGTGGCCCGATCTGCTGCAGAAGAGGCAGAGGTTTTGTTCGAAGAGGTGTTGCCGTTCTTGTGGCGTAAGTTTTCCATCTTTCCCTAATCTGGACGAAGGATCCGTGGTAGTCCTGCTGCCACTGGACGGGGTCGTGGGTTGGCCTACATTGGCTGTCTTATTGCCCATGTTAGGGGCCGAATACGTGGTCACAGGGGTCCTCCCTCTGTCGTAGGGGCGGTCAAAGTTCCGGGTGGAGGGGGGTTCTCTGGCAATTTCTGATCATCGCTCCCAGTAGCGGGTGTCGATGGATTGGGACAGGAGACATAGTTGAAGCAAGGAACAGGGTTTTCCTATTCTAGAGATCTCGTCCTTGATACTGCCAGGGAGTCCGTTGTAGAACTGGCGACGAAGTGCGGCGTCACCCCAGTGGACGTGGGTGGCTAGTCGATTGAAATTGGCTACATATTTCGTGATGCAGTGATTGTCGCGCATACAGAGGGTCTCGAGGTCTGCTTCGGCTTCTCCTTCTGGGTCGTGGGGGCCAAAGTTGGTTTTGAGTTCGTTCATGAACTCCTCATAGTCATGGAGCCAGTCTGGCTCGTCGGGGGCAGAGAGGGCTGGTTCGAACCAGTCCAGGGTGGTACCGGTCAGGTACGACAGTACGTAGGTTACCTTGGCGCTCTCGGTGTCGAAGGTGTCAGGGCGGTCACGGAAGTTCAGTTTACATTGCACTAGGAAGGCTTGTAATTTTCTTGAATCGGATCTGTTAAAGGTATCCAGATCCCGAACCTTGGTGGTGCAGAGAGCTGATCTTCTGGGGCTGGCTAAGTTACTTGCCAGCATGACAAGGGCCTGAGTGAGATTGGGCACAGCGTTGGGTCCTAAGGCGGGGGCGCCTCCCGGTTGTATAGGAGGTGGCGGTCCTGCGGCAGGTGGTGCGACATGGGGTTGGGCGACGGGGTGTGGTGGAGCAAACGGGGGTACGGCGGGTGGTACAACAGGTGGTGGTGCATAGGGGGGCTTCGACAAGTCTGTCGGTGCTGCTGTGGGTGGTCCTGAGCTGGACCACATCTCCGATGGCGATGATTGTTGAATCGCCGGGGGGTGGTTCACAAGGAACAGGTTGGTCAAGTTTGAATGCAGGTATTGGTCTGCGTCTGAGAGTCTGGAGTCGGAGGGAGGCTCCGGGGGGTGAGCTGGGGTCTGAGGCATCTGGAAACTTGGTCTGGGGACGGGCAGTCTGCGGGGGACGGATGCGCAGTGGGCAGACACCTGAGTGATAGTCTGCGTGGCTTGTGAACGTGTGATGGGTCTCATGCTTAATGACGATCAGGAGTGTGAGTATGAATATACTGTTAAGTCCACATGTTGGCGCTTAGCTAGTACTTCCGAAAGGGTATTCGGGTTAGCGTGGAGGTCCGAAACGGGGCCGAGGGCTGAAGACGGAAGTCGGACGGACTACGGGTGGAGGCGGAAGCGCTGGGAACTTAGGGTCGGTCGCGGAATGGTTCAATCCGGTCACTGAGGTGTTCGAGGTCGAAGGGACTTGGCTTTAACTTATGTGTTGTGCCCTCCTCGATCGTCTGTCCCTAATTTCGGAAAGGAGACGGGAGTTTACCAGAAATGAATCAGAAACTGGTGGAAGACTAAATCGATATTCGTACTAGCGAACAGTCTAGGCAACTGGAAGACTATATACATGCGACTATCCTTGTACTATCTTTGCTGGTCATAAAACAAGGGGGAAGGGAGTACAAGGGGTCAATATAAAAGAGAGAACAAGGGAGTGAGGTACGTGATGGTCCTGCGCGTCGGTTATCAAGGTAACGGAACCTTGACTTTGGAGTCTTTGGAGGTTCAGAATCGTGGAACCTCGGAATGTATGTCGGACCTCTGGAGATCTGTTGTTCAGGCTTTGGGTGATCGGAAAGGTCCCGGAAACGGTGCGGGTGGTTGTGGTGTTTAATGAGGGTTTGTTTGGTGGCATGGGCTATAACAGGGATACTGAATTTCCTGACCAAGGGTTTCTGTATACAATAATGTTTTGAGGGGCTGCTTGTTGAACGAGCATGACAAAGCTGAGTAATGAGCGCAGCACTCCCGGTTATGGATATAACTGTATTCCTAAGCAACAAGATATTGCTTTCTAAAGCATGCAGAACCGAATCATTGTTTCTCCTTAGAATAGTATAAAAGCATGGATATTTACATCGGAACATCTCAGTCCCATTATAAGACTGAGATGTAAGTGCATATAGTTTAATCTAAAGACAATAGTTACTAACTTCATAGTTAGCTTATTCTTTAGGTACTTCTTATACAAATATAGAGTCCCATTATAAGACTGAGATCTTATTCTTTAGCATATATACTAATCATAACACAAGAGATTATGAGACCTGCCTCTTCAACTATGGATAACATGCACCCCGGTACCAACTCTGCATTATTTAACATTCCCCAGCTTGCCAAGGATGGCACAAACTGGATAACCTATAAGAAGAGAATGTTAACTGCAATTGGAGTGCGAGGTTTGATGTGTTATGTGGATGGTCATGCCATAAAGCCAGTACCCTATAGGGTGGACCCAAATACACGCATAGTCAAGAAGCCAGATGGCTCAATTGCTACATCTGACAAGATTGAAGAACAAGACAAGAAAATTGACAAGTATTATCAAAAGGACTCACTTGTCAAGCAACAAATATTCAGCACTATTACAGACCATATATTGTTGTGTATCCAGAGACTTGATGGTGCATCCCAGATATGGGCCGAGATCCGCAAGATCCATGAGACCAAAACCGATTTGGTCCAGATTGACCTGCGACGAAGATTGCAGGAAACAAGGTGCACAGAGGATGGAGATGTGAAGGCTCACTTTGGAGATCTATTCCAACTTTGCGAGCAGCTAGCAGGCATGGGAGCATCCATCAATGATAAAGACTTCTATGCTATTATCTTAGGATCCCTTCCAGAATCCTATTGCCCTCTATTATCATCAATTAATGCCGCCGCACGAATCTCTCAAAACCCACTCACCCCATACAAATTAGTCAGTGTCATCTCTGAGGAGTATGAGCACAGACAATTGGTGAGCCTGGAACCCTCGAAGAAAGGCAGAAATTCTGCTTTGTCTGCCAAGACAAATTCAAAAAGGGGTAGCAATAGCAATAACAGGAATCAAGACATTACCTGTTTTAACTGCGACCGGAAAGGCAACTACAAGGCCGACTGCTGGAGACCCGGAGGAGGAAAAGAAGGGCAAGGACCACATCAGAAACAGCGAAAGTCTGGAAATTCCCTAAAACAAAATGCAAATACGGCCACTGAACCTGAAAGCAAAGACAACTTTGCATTTGCATCGTCAGACATGAACGGCATTGCAAAACAAATCAACATACCTGTTGAATGCCGTGGAGCTATTATCAATTCTGGTGCTACATCCCATTTTTTCCCCGATCGTTCAAAATTCATTACCTTCACCCCAATTGATCCTCAAGAGGTTCATACAGCAGATGGTTCTACAATTAGCACTATAGGACGTGGGTATGTGCATATGGACTTACCACTCAGAACAAAACGTACAACTATAACCCTGAAGAACACCTTATATACCCCAAAGATGGTGTTCACCCTCATATCCACAAACCAGATTACTGCAGCAGGATTTACAGTCTAATTTGAAGATAGGATGTGTAAAATAATAACCTCCAGCCCAAAGCGTACTGTCATTGCCAAAATCCCACAGGTAGATGGGCTGTATACTGTCATCTCGCACTCTCAGCACCACGCAAATGTCAAAAAAACAAAACTTACCATAAACGAGCTACATTGAGTCCTTGGACATGTCTCCCAGTCAGCAGTACTCTACGCTGTCAAAAAGGGTATTATTGAAGGCGTCCAACTTGACACAGCCTCACAACCTGAATTTTGTGATGCCTGTACTCAAGCAAAAGCATCGCATCAGCCTTTTCCTACAGAGACAAAGAACAGGGCACGAACCTATGGAGAACTTGTGCATACAGACTTGTGGGGTCCAGCCCAAACTATGAGTCTAGGAGGTTGCTTGTATTACATCAGTTTTACCAATGATTACAGCAGAGAGTCAAAAACCCAATTCCTAGAACACAAAAGCGAGGCACTCACAGCATTCAAGCAGTATGAGAAGAACCTCTCACGACAGCATCCTGGAGTCCAGTTGCACAAAGTATGCTCAGACAGAGGAGGAGAATATCTAAGTGCAGAATTTGATAAATATTTGAAGGACCATGGCATAGAACGACAACTTACTGTTCATGACTCACCGCAGCAAAACGGAGTTGCTGAACGACTCACTCATACTCTGGTTGAACATGCACGAGCCATGTTATTAGCACAAAATCTCCCCAAGTATCTATGGGCCGAAGCGATCAATTATGCAACCTGGTTAAAGAACCACTTACCTTCTCACACTACTCCTGGACAAACCCCATATGAAATCTGCAATAATTCCAAACCGAATTTAGTGCAAGCACATGAATTTGGTGCCAGAGTCTATATTCACTTACCAAACACTGGAAAACTTGAAGCACGAGCTGAAGAAGCCCTATTTGTTGGTATAGATGATGAAAGTAAAGGATATCACATTTTCTGGCTGGAAAAGAGACGGGTTTCTATTGAAAGGAATGTCAGCTTTATCCCACCAATGGTTACTATTGCAGAAGACATACCGGATGAGGGGGAGTTTGCAGGTGTACCTGAATCAAATAACACCCGGAACTTCATATCGCAACAATCTGAACAAGAAGAGATCACAAAACCCATACCACAAGCTCCTAGGCAAACTCGAGTACAGCCAGCTCCAGGATATTACAAAGCCCTAAACAAAGGAGAGGTAGCCTCAATGGCATCACTTGATCTACAAGATAACTCCATTCAATGGGCATTAGCCACAGCTGAACCTGAACCCACCTTGCAAGAGGCACTAAATGGTCTGGATGTGATAGAATGGCAAGAAGCGATTAACTATGAAATGGGTCAGTTGGAGACACTCAAAACATGGGAAATAATGTTCCCACCACAAAATGCAAACATCATACCTTGTCACTTTATCCTTAGTACAAAGTGCAGACCAGATGGTGAAAAGCTAAAACTCTGAACTCGACTAGTGGCCAATGGTCAACATCAGCAATATGGCATAGATTATAAAGAAACCTTTGCACCTACCTCCAATATGTCAACAATCCGCATTGTATTAACAATGGCTGCCCAGCAAAACTGGGAAATGCATCAGGTTGATATCAAAAGTGCTTACCTCAATGCCCCACTAGAGGATGATATCTATATGAGGCTACCACCTGGATATCTAAAACATAAAGACGAAGGAAAGGTGTTGAAGCTCTTATGAAGCTTATGTGGTCTTAAACAAGCCGGTTTTGAATGGTCGAAGGAGCTGGAAAACTTCTTCTTGGATGCTGGATTTACACATTCACAAGTGGATCAAGCTGTATATTTTCAACACTCACCAGAAAGACACATGGTAATAACTGTGTCTGTTGATGATATGGCAGTTACATCAAAGCATCTGAAACATATCGAAATATTCAAGGATCAGCTGCGTAACTGATTTGAAATATCAGACTTAGGAGAACTCACCTGGTTGCTTGGATTGAAGATTGAAAGAAACCGGACAGCACGCACCATTACCTTATCTCAAGAGGTGTACATTACCACAATCCTCAAAAGATTTCGTCTTGAAGATGCAAACACTGCATTAACACCAATGGAAAACAAAGAATTCCTAAGTCAATCACCATCTGATGCACAAGTACTCAAAGACATACCTTATCAGTGAGCAATTGGCTCACTAATGTATGCCACAACAAGCATGCGCCCCGACATTGCCTTTGCCATATCCATACTATCCCAGTTTATGCATAATCTGGCACATGCTCACTGGGAAGCTGCAAAATGTGTCATTCATTATCTCAAAGGAACAAGGAACTTGAAACTTACCTTGGGAACAACAAATGACAACCTTGAAGCTTTTGTAGATGCAGACTGGGCATCACAACCACACCGACATTCAATGTCAGGATACATAGTCCTCTTGCATGGATCCCCAGTTGCATGGAGCGCTCGAGCCCAATCCCTGATCGCATTATCAACAGCTGAAGCCAAATATATTGCTCTAACCTCTGCAGCAAGAGAAATCCTATATCTAAAGTCACTGATCGAAGAATTGTATGGACCGATCAACTCACCTATTCCAATTCACTGCGACAATCAAAGTGCAATTGCGTTAGCATCCAACAACAAGTTTCATGCACGCACCAAGCACATAGATATACAATATCACTTTGTGCGGGGCCTTGTTCAAAATAACGTCTTCTATCTTCAGTATATTCCAACGGACGAAAACACAGCGGATGTGTTTACAAAACCATTGCCTCGACCACGTTTGGAAAAATTGCGACTGAAGATGTCAGTGTGTTGTGCTCGAGGGGGAGTGTTGAACGAGCATGACAAAGCTGAGTAACGAGCGCAGCACTCCCGGTTATGGATATAACCGTATTCCTAAGCAACAAGATATTGCTTTCTAAAGCACGCAGAACCGAATCATTGTTTCTCCTTAGAATAGTATAAAAGCATGGATATTTACATCGGAAC
>QLPI01008875.1:0-21171 GCA_003314275.1 Chroogomphus rutilus
CAAGCGATCGATATCAAAAACCCATGGTCCAATCATTCCTAATACCACAGGAGTAACTGATGATATAGTCCAGTTTATTTCTACAATCAGCAGTGTAGTTATCGAGGTACACATACTCACAGTGTCAGACCTTGGGAGTTCGGATCATTCAGAATGTCCACGGTTGTCTTCCTCAGGGGAATATTGTACGTATTTAGACATCGAGACGCCACGTACCATACTTCTTGTGGCTTTGAACATAGTTTGGCGGCCAAAAATGGCAATCCGCGTTGCTTGATGTTGCAGGTCCGATCGTTTTTGCGCAGTTTGGATACATGGCTTTTGTCCAACCATTTGGATTCTCATCGTTGGTAACGAAAATATAAGCCAAATGTTCTCATCTATCTTACCTAAATAGTTTGACACCTAGTCATACTCAGTGCAGACACTGTATAGTTTATATTACAGCATTAGCATCGGATGAGGGAACGTTTGACGAAACAACTGAGATATGTCTGGCGCCCCGCTTTAAATCTGTTGAAACGCCTCATGTGTGCGAGTTTTGCCAGTGGAATTTGCACACCTCGTATGTTTTGTTGGACTGCCGAGGACCCCGTACCCCACAACAACAAAGTTCCCACGGTCCTCCAGGCTCTCTTTGGCCTCAAACCCTGGAAACCTGTCCAAGAAAGCAGCCTCTATTTCCAGCCTCTATTTCCACTCTATTCACACAACACATTCACACCTCTATCACAACTCAAATGCCTCCTCTCCTACCATCCTCTCAACAGCCAGCAGACTCCTAGCACCCAATCAATCACTACCTCAGCCACCTACCAGGACAACCCATTCCCCAGCTCGCTCACTGACAGGAAAACCAAGAACCTGTTGGGATATTGCAAGCTCGCACCAACAACATATCTGTAAGAATTTAATAGACTGTACAAGTAGTTTACTCAGTGTCTGCACAAAGATTGCAAACCACTAAAAATTTACATTCACCTGTACAAGTAGTTTACTAGAAATGTACAGGTGAGTAACAGTTAATAAAACATAGATAAAAGGTATCTTACCTCAGTGTCTGCACAAAAATTGCAAACCATTGAGGTAAAGAAAACAGCAGTATATACTTTATATGATCTTTGAGAACAATAAGAAACATAAAACAATAAGAGACATAAAACAAGGCTGCTCTTACAACTGTGCAAGAGCCAGTTTCAGTAAACAATAAGAAATGAAGTGACTCAGGGTGACAAAGTTTGTCATGCCGACATGATAATTCTACTCGGTATGTAGCTATTCCTACAATATCATGTGGCATATTTGTTGCAACTAGGAACAAGTCTCAACTTTGAATCAAGAAGATGAGATTCCAGTTAGTTACCTAGAAACAACTAAAGCAAAAGTTAGAGTCACTACTAAGATAGCAGCACAAATCGTACTTACATCTCAACTTCAAATCAAGAAGATGAGATGTATCACATACTAAACAACCCAGATATCTACTGGTGGAGTTTCTAATCAAGATGGGAAGCCATAGGCATGGAAAAGAGAAGAATAATAAACTGCAACTGTTTACATATCCCAACACTCACCCTCAAGCAATGTGGTGCCATTACAGTCCAGTTCCTAGTCCTAGCATATTAATGAACTCGTTAAATTTCAGTTTTGGCAAGGCCTTCATGAATATGTTGGACATGTTCTTGTTGGTCAGAACCTAATGGACAGTGATATGGCCATTTGCTACACACTTGTGGATGAAATAGTAATACAGGTCAATATTGTTATAATTAGCATAGTATCTAGAGATGAAGGAGCTCAGTGAATGGACAATTCACTGAGCATGTATTGCTACTATACCTAGAGTTGAAGGAGCTATAGATGTAGTATAAGCTGCCACATGTCTCAGTATACAGAAATGGTACATACCTCAGTGAATGGACAATTGACTGAGGTACAACTAGCTATGGTGCAAATAATATACTGCCATGATTGAGCATGACTGTGGCTACCTAACTAACAGTCCATGCATCAGACATGACCCTGCATTCTCTGCTTATCCCTGTTCACCCTCTAATCTCAATACTCCCCCATAAGCAGAATGCAGCCTGACCAGCTGGTTCATGTGAAGGACCTTATGCTATGAAAGCCCCTTTGTGAGCATGTCCACCACCATGTCTGCAGTGGGTACATACTCAATGTTCAGTAGGTTCTCTTGGACTGAATGTCATATAAAATGATACCAAATATCAATATGCTTCATATGGGGGTGATACTTGTCGTTTTTCATGATAGAAATGGTGGAGATGTTTTTGAGATGTATGGTAATGGGTTTCCTCAAGGGGCATGCAATCTCAGCAACAAACATTCTTATCCATAGTGCCTCATTTGCTGCATGAGTCATCATGATGTACTCAGCCTCAGTGGATGATAGCACAATGATTGCTTGTTTCTTTGAGCTCAGACTGTATTGCCTCCCATTGTGAAGATGTAGCCAGATATCGAGTGCTGGTATTCTTGGGATGCCCAATCCACATCTGAGAATGCCTCAAGACCCTTTTCCATTCCTCCAATGATGAGATTCACATCTTTCTTCCCTTTGAGGTAACAGAACACTCTTTTGACCACCTCCCAATGTGGTCTTCTGGGATTTTGCATAAACTGTGAGAGAAATGATATGGCAAAAGAAATATCCAGGTGGGTGCCTAGCGCTGCATACATGAGGGAGCCAATGGCTTCACTGTAAGGTATGCCATGCATATCTTCCAACTGGCATGGGGTGGACAGGCATTGTGACAGGGAGAGCTTGTGATGAGGGTCAAGTGGGGTTCTGAGCAGGTCAGCATCCTGGAAATTGAATCTCTCGAGGATTTTCTGTATGTAGGTATACTGCAACAGGGAGATTATGCATAACTTGTGATCTCTCTTCACTTCAATTCCCAATAGCCAGTTCAAGTCCCTGTCAAGCATCGGTAATGCCAAGGGATCAGATGGGGAGTGGCCAAGTCCTGCAGGCCATTAGTAGTGGCTTTGGCTTCAACCTACTCATGCATTGTACCCTACTCTCCATGCGTGCCACTAATTTGGGACGGAAGAGGAACCTGGGAGAATGCCAAGGATGTTGGCCCAAGTAGAGGACTTAACAGAAGGAGGGAAGTAAAGGGGCCTAAGCCTAGTCAATACCCAAAATGAGGAAGTATGTACATGCATGTCCTACTTATATAGGTTGAGAAGCGACATGTGGAATAAGGAATGTGAGACAATAGGGTATGCAGAGCATGTGGGGGTATTGTCCACAATGAGCAAAAATAGAATGGAGGAATGTAAATGGGGATAGAACAATGAGAATAGAATAATAGGAATGTGGCCAAGGATAGGACAATAGGGAGTGATTGACTATAAAACAATGGGTCATGGCCCAGGATAAAACAATGGTCAAATGTCCTGAGGTAAGATGGGCCGATGGATAAGGAGTAGACAGGGTGGGGTTAATGGGTGATGAATGAGGAAGGAGTGGATGAGGGATGGGAATGAGGAATGTGGATGGTGGGTGTGCCAAGCCGAGACTGACAGATTAAGTGACTTGCATGCGGCTTTATCATGTGTGCATGGACATGGATTGATTGCTCTGTCTGCAGTACCGAATCACCGGACATTTGGTATGTGTACTTGACAGTCCCCAAGATCCTTGATATTAAGTACTATGTGCAGCTTGTCCTTGAACCTGCTGATCGCACCTCTATAATTCCTGGCCATGGTAAGATCATCAATGTCTACAGCAACAATGAGGGCATCCTGCCCAATATGCCTGTAAAAGACCACATACTTGACCTCACATCATGTAGACCCAAATTTGTACATGATCCTGCAGAAAATATTATACCACTCTCTGCCTGACTGCTTCAGGCCATAAATTGCATGGTTGAAGTAGCAGACATGGTGCTCCTTGCCATGGGTCTCATACCCCTTTGCCTTGTTGGAATCAGACATTTCTGGCATTACCGATGACGCGTCCTCCACATAAGATACATTTGTTTTTTCTTCATTGTTTTATTTCTCTCATTCTTCTATTTATCGTTGTCTCAATCACTGCGCATTTCCTATTGTAATATTCCACAATCTCGTAGTATAAAGAGCAGTAGACAGTTTGTCTCCCCTCAGTCGCATTACCAATGACTGAGGTGAGACATTTAATTTTTCTAACTTAGATACACTGTACTGATGCGTCTGTAGATAACTGTTTAGGTATTAATAAATTATGAGTC
Source organism: Chroogomphus rutilus (assembly GCA_003314275.1). Classification (NCBI taxonomy): domain Eukaryota; kingdom Fungi; phylum Basidiomycota; class Agaricomycetes; order Boletales; family Gomphidiaceae; genus Chroogomphus; species Chroogomphus rutilus. The sequence goes on from QLPI01008875.1 coordinate 4,245, forward strand.
GCATTACCAACGACTGAGATAATTGTTTAGATTTCTAGATGCCTGACACATGTAAACAACCTTGGTGATCAGGGCATTGAGGTACATGCCATCTATATTCATCTGCTCAAGCTCCCAGTTGTTCCTGATGGCAATAGTGGCAGTGATGTGGATGGCAGAGAGTTTGGAAGTAGGGGAGAATGTCTCATTGTAGTCTATTCCTTCAGCTTGTGAAAAGCCTTGCGTGACAAGCCTTGTCTTGTGATTCACAATTTTGCCATTGGCATCGTGTTGTAGTGGAATATTCACACCACCTGGGGGTTCCACAAGGTCCCAGGTTCTTAGCTCAGTATGCTAGTTCAACTTGCACTTTGTGGAGGCTGGCCAGTCCTCGCATGAATGCACGTCATCCAGGCTAACTGGGTCAATTCCTATGCTCTGGGTAGCCACTGCCTTTGGATGTTCTAGAGACAACATGTCATCCCTTCATCCTCTATGCTGACCTCCTCCAGCTCCTCATTCTCAGTGGGGATGGGCAGTCCCTTAGGGTACATGGGGGCATTTACGTGACTGGTGCTACCACCTACACCATTGGTAATGTCCCTTATATAGGCAGAGGGCTTGTGCACCCTATGTCCCCTGCCTTGTGGCTGCTCCTCGGGAGGGCCTGGAACCTCAAATCCTTTAAGAGGATCAATTTGTAGCACAGGAGGGTCAATGCGTGGTGTGGCTGGGGGAAGGAGTGTATATCGCATGGGCAGATGGTTGTGTTGAGTGACACCTTGACTGTTCTAGGTGGTTAGCTCCTCCTCAGTCTGCATGTTGCTCAGGATGACTAGGACATATTTGTTGAATGCAATGTTGTGCTTGATGGTTACTCAATGTTTGCTGGGCCAGTATACTCTGTTCCCCTTGCTTTCATTACTATATCTGACCCACCTGCCTTTATCCACCTTGGCTTCCAGCTTGCCATGGTCTTTTCTGAGGGTAAAGACTCTTGCACCCTATTCTGGTAAGTCTCTAATGTCTGTCTTCACACAATGCATGACTTCATATGACATCTTTCCATCCAGTATATGTGTGGATGTCTGGTTCTTTAACCAGACTGTACATTTCACCCACTCTGTCTAGAGAAACTTGGGCAAACCGACTGCCAGGTGCATCACATGTGTGTGTTCCAGCAGCATGAGGTTGAGCCTTTATGACACACCATTCTCTTCAGGCATGTCATGTATGGTCAGGCTTTAGACCATTCCCTTAGACTTTAGGTGGGTGCTGAACTCTTTGGAGGGATATTCACCACCACAATCTGTTTGTAGATGATTCAGGTTCAAGCTGTGTTAGGTCTCCACCCACACCTTGTACTATCTGTAGCAGCAGAGGGTGTCGCTCTTCTTTGCCATGGGTACCAGGCACATCCACCTGTTGTAGTCATCGATAAAACTGACAAAGTACTCTTTGCTGCCATCGTAGCTTTGGGGGTTTACAGGCCCCCACACATCCAAGTGGACTTTTTTTGCCAAATTTCACAGCCTGCAGTCCCTCTCGCATCTGTGGGACCGGCTTCTTGGTAGGTTTGGCTTGTGCACAGGCCATGTAAAAACCTGGCTGACTGGCTGCATCCAGCTCAAGTCCTATGATAACACCATCCTAAACAAGTTTTTGGACAACCTGCAGGGATATGTATCCCATCCAGCAGTGCAGCTCATCCAGAGTGAGTACTTTTTGCACTGTACTTGTCACCACTGCTGTGGATTTGTGTTCCACCTTATACAGCCGATTTAAGAGCAGGACCTGCCCAAGCAGCTAGGGAAATGCATGGGTCAGGCCAACCCGCACGGGTCACTGGGTCGGGTGTCCTTGGGTGTGGGTGCGGGTCAAGCCGCGAGCACCTGTGACCCGGGCCCAACCCGGGGCGTCAACTCCGACACGAACGCAACTTACGCGTACGCGCATGCGCCGACACAAACGCGACGCCCCAAATGCGACGAAAGCGCCGTACGCGCACGTGACACCACGAACGTGCTGTACGCGTCGTACGCGCCGTACATGCCGCACGCACCGTACGCGTGGTACGTGTCATATGCGTCGTACGCACCGTATGCACCGTATGCGCTGCACACGCCGTACGCGTCGTACGCATCATACGCGCCGTACACGTCGTACGCACCGTATGTACCGTACGCGCCGCACGCGTGCGGGTGCGGCGCGCACCCGACACCCGTCGACCCATGGGAAAAAACCCATGGGTTGACGGGTTCGGGTTTCCCATGGGTCGGGTGCGGGTCACCCACATTTGACCCGTGGGTGACCCGTGCCGTTCCCTACAAGCAGCATCCCTCACTTATCCCAAATCAAACATTTCTGGTCATTTAATAGGACTGAGTACCCCATGGCATCACAGCATGTCAGGGAGATCAGTGTGAATGCAAGATCAGGACAATACAGTACATTCTTTCAGGTAACATGTGTTGTCATCTTCCTGTTTAGGATTCTGACCTTCATGCTGCCTATGCCAACAGCTTTAAACACGGTCTTGTCAGCAGCATTGATTGCATGTGGCACAATCTCCTTGAAGGTGAGGAAGCAGTGTTTGCTCGGTGACATATGACCTGATATGCCCAAGTCATAGACATCAACTTCCTGTTCCATTAATGCACTCATTCCCAGCATAAGCATGGTCCCAGAAAACATTATGGTAAAAGAAAAGTCCTTGCTTTCCATTTCCACATTCGCTGCTCTGCCTCCCTTCTTTTCTTCCTCTTTCTTGTCCTTCTTTTAGCTTAAGAATGACATTCTGCCTTCAAATGTCCCTTCTTGCCACATTTCTAGCATTCCACCTCGGATTTCATGGTGCTGGAGGAGCTGCTGTATGTCTGCAGTTTCCCATGGCCTTTGGATGCTACAAGTGCATTCTCACTGGCTTTCAGTTGATGTTCTTCAATTGATAACTGTTCGAACTCATCAATCAGGGTTCCAATAACCTGATTGGGCTCCAACTTGGCCTTTGCATGCACTGCAGACATTGTGACCGCATTAATCAGTGAGTACTATGACTTAGGGAGCAAGCCAAGGATGACAGTGACTAGGTCATCATTGGTAAGTGTGGTGTTCATCCCTGCCAGTTGCTCCTGAATCCTCATGAGTACCTCCAAGTACATAGGGACATTCAACTTGTCCTTGCATTTCATTTCATACATCTGGCACCACATATTAACCTTAATGGTCAGTGCTTTGGTTTCATGTTTTGAATACATGGCATCCTATACCTCCTTGGCTGTAGGGAGGTTTTGGATCTCAATGAGGAAGCTGTCAGGGACTGTGGTAAATACCTAGGCCATGATTGTGGCATCCCACTGATTGTAGTCATCTTAGCACTTTTCTAATATGTCCAGGTCCTCTTCCTCCTTCTCCATTAGCATATGGCCTCTGGGGTAGGTGGGAATCGGAGGGGGGATCCTGGTGGTCCTGTCCAGGTGACATTTGACAGCATGGGTCACAGACAGGGTGGCTAATGTTTGGCTTTTCCAAGTGACCTAGTTCATGCCATCCCTGGCCAGCTTTGGGACAATAAATGACTTAGAGGTGGAGGTAGACATCACAATTCACTGAGGTACAACTAGCTATGGTGCAAATAATATACTGCCATTGTCGAGCATGACTATGGCTACCTAACTACCAGTCCATGCATTGGGAATGATCTTGCATTCTCTGCATATCCCTGCTCACCCTCTAATCTCAATAAATATGTTTCATCCATACATGGAACTTATTGTCCTTTGATAGTACAATGGCACTTTGATTGTCACAGTTGATAGTGACTGCCCCATAGCTTGAACCTTGGACTTCAGTAAGGAATGCTTGTAGCCAAAGTGCCTCCTTGGCCACATGGATAAATGCAATGTATTCCACATCTGTGCTTGACAGTACAATGATATACTGTTTCTTTGAGCTCTAAGATACTGCACCCTTACCAAAATGGAAGCTATATCTTGATATGGAGTGATGGTGAGTCTGGCTAGCCCAGTCTGCATCACAGAATGTACGTATTTGGTTTGTGTCATGTCTACCAAAGGTGAGCCAGGTGTCTTTGATACTACTAAGATAGCAAATTTAAGTGCCTCCCAATACACTTTTTCAGGGTTTTGGATGAATTGCACAAGAATCCCAATAGCAAAGGTAATGTCTGGCCATAGTACACTGCCAACAGCCTCAGCATAGGGGATTTTGTGCATCTCCTCAATATGTGAACTTTCTGATAGACCTTGCTCCTTTGTGAGTAGTGCTCCAGGCTCCATTGGTGTAGCAACTGGTTTTGCCATGGTCAGTCCAAATCTTTCAGTGATAGTATCAATGGATCCATGCTGGTTGATAGAGATTGTCCATGCTTCTCTGTTTCACTTGACCTCAAAACCCAGGTACCAACTTATATTACCCATATCTGACAGATCCTAGTGACATTGCACTTGTGTTTTATGCATTTTGACATCTTGCAGATGCTGTGAGGTGATGATGATGTCATCAGTTGAAACCACTATAACTGTATGCTCTTCCTTCAATTCACAGTAAAAGATGGAGTGGTCAATTGCTGAACATCTAAAATCAAGGTGCCAGGTAAAAACTTTGGTCAGTTCCTGATGCGATCCTCTCCCTGCCTGTTTTAACCCATAGATTCCTTTTAGAAGCCTGCATCCCTTCTCCTTTTGCCCATTTCCAATAGCACCTTGGGGAATCGTCATGTATATGATTTCCTTTAGCAGCGCATAAGGTATGTATTTTTTATATCTATTTGGTGAATTTCCCAATCTAGTGATGCAGCATTTGCTAGTATGACATGGATCGAAGGTAGCTTTGCAGCAGCAGAGAAAGTGTCGAAATAATTTAGTCCTTCAATTTGTTTTTGCCCACCTGGTACTATCTATATTCAGAATGCACTGATGTCACATGTAGGACCTTGTTTCTCTTTTAATACCATGGAACAGGGTATTGCAGTTTCGTCTTTTGATAAGTCTTCAATTACCCAAGTGCCAAGCTTCTCAAGCTGACCTACCTCATAATCCAGTACTTTCTGCCATGATGTCAAACCCACAATACCGAGCTCCGGTTCACTCAGTAGTACCAACCAAACGACCCTTACTGCTTAATCCCACACACCAGTGACAAGTCATTTCTCACTAGTATGTGGTCTTGGCTTGGTACATTCAGTTCATCATTTGGTTCACATTCCTCATCCCATCCCTTCTATTCCTTATTATTCCTCCATCCCCCATCCTTTCCTTCACCCATTTTCCCTTGGGACATTCACTATTTACATATTATTTGGATGCAGCCCTATTGTTTTATATTCGGCCACCTTTCATTGTTCTATTTTCACTCACACTCCTACTCTTTTATTATCAGTCATATCTCATTGTTTTATTCTCATCTACATCTTATTGTTCTATTCTAGATTACTGTGGACAATACTTCCACATGGTCTCCATACCTGATTATTTTCTCCATGTCTTATGCCACCCTTATTCCACATTCCGCCTCTTAACCTATATAAGTAGCAGATGCATGTACATCGTTCCTCAGTCTGAGTATCAACTAGGTTTATGCCTTCCTGCTCTCCTTCCTTCTGTCTAGAGTCCTTTACTCAGGCTGATACTCTTGGCATTCTCCCGAGTATCTCTTCCATTTCAAATCAGTGGCATGCATAGAAAGTAGGGTGCAATGCACGAGTACATTGAAGCCAAGCCACTACAACTGGCCTGCAGGACTTGGCCGGTTCCTGCCTGCACCTTCAGCATTACCGAGGCCTGATACATGAATGGCAGTTGGAACCATATAGGGCCTCATCAAATGTGCATGGTTTTGTTCTACCAGCAGCAAGGAGTGTATACTCAGGTTGGGTAAGATCAAAGGGTTATCAGGATTATCAGTGTGTGTGATTGCAGCTGTGTATCCTTCATACAGGATATGATAAGCACCTGGGGGCTTTCTGGCATGATGTCTATGACCAAACTGTGGGTCCTTGTAAGGTTCCAGCATAGGTCCCTCAGTTGGAGATAGGTTGTCCAATGTGATGTCAGATCCTGGAGGTTCAGGTTGATCTGGTGGCTCAGGTTGAGCAAGTGCATGGTTGATTAGCAGTTAGTTATCAAGCATCAGTGAGTGTGCAGGTTCAGATTCTTGGATGAATTTGTCCATCTCACCCTCAGCCTGTGCATTTCCTGGGGCTATTACTGTGGTATTGGTTATATGTATGTTGTTTTTGTTAAAAACTATGTTTCATTCCACTGACACAGTATGTTTCTTAGGCTAATAGTTCTGTATCCTTTGGATTCAGAGTCATAGCCTACAAATTGGCCAACCTGTGCATGGGATTCAAGCTTGACAGCTTTTTTTATGTCTTTGTTATATGCTGCAGCTCCAAATTCCTATATCCTAGCAAGGTGAGGTTTTCTTTTGTGTCTTGCTTTAAATGGAGTCATGCCATTTAGAGTGCAAGTTGGAGTCCTGTTTTGGATCAATGTGGCATGTCTCATGGCCTCTTCTCAGAGGAACCTAGGCAGTCCAGACCCTAGCAGGAAAGCACATGTTTGTTCTCCATGAGTTCACATACCTCATTCAGCAGTACCATTTTGTGGCAGTGAGTCATGAATGGTGAGCTCCCTGACTGTACCTTTGGTATCCTGGTGTATGTTAACTTCCTTTGAGAGGAACTCTCCCTCACAGTCACTGCAGCATACTTTGATACAATTTCCAGCTTGTATTTTGATATAAGCTTCATCTTGGTGGTATGAGTCAAAGGTTTGGCTCTTTTTCCTCTGAAAATATAGCTTTACTTCATGCAAGGTATCATCAATTCTTGTAGCAGCATATAGATTCTCATTAATACTTTGAACTAATGCAGGACCCCATGGGTCCCAATGTACGTATTCACCATATTGGGTTGCATAAGTGTGGGACTCCTTTGAGAATGGTAGGCAAGCAGCTTTAGCCTTAGCACAAGTTTCACAAAATTCTGTGGGTCAAGTTCAATACAAGTAATCATTCCGGTAAGTATGGTAAGTATTGCATGCTTCACTGCTGCATGAGCAGTGTGGCTGAGTTTGCAATGAGCTTTGTGGATGCTCATCTTGACTGATGCAACATTGGCATAATCAATATTTGGTGTCACAAGTTGATAGAGTCCATCAGATCTAGGGATAGTAGCCATTGTTTTACCAGCTAGATTCTTGATGGTGCAAATTCCATCATTGAAGGTGACAGTACACTTCACTTGGTCAAGGTGGCTGATAGAGACAAGGGTGAAAGCCATATCATGTGCATGGACAGAATCCTTGCGCATGGCCTTATTTTTGCCAGAATCATTAGGTATGTCAATGGGAACATTGCCTATGCCCAATGCCTTGAGTGATCTTCTATTGAGGATCTCTTATATAGTTGATAGATAAGCACAAAAACATTATAAAAAGACTAAAACTATAAAAACATCAAGCTCTCTATTTGTTTTGGAACCTGTCAAGACTGTGGTGTTAACACTTCCAATCTCTATGACCGTGGAATAAATAAGTCTAAGAGAATACTAAACTTTGCTGCAGCACAAGTCTGGAAATAATTTAATATTTGTACCTTGGTTACAACCCTCTGTAATAACTTGACAAAGTTAAGACGACTGGATTGTAATATGTTTCTTAGCAGCAAAGACTAATAGTCTGCAAAGTCTGTATTAGGCTCACGGACACTATTGGGATCCAAGTATTCCTAAAAGAAGGGAATGCGCTCAGAGGCTAGAGGAAATAAGTGGATTGACTTGAGATTCAAGTTAATTCACTCTGAGGTAAAGACAGGACAAATGTATTGCTTGTGAGGCAACAACACTTAACTGTAGAGTATCTCTGGTCAGGAAAATCAACTGAGCAGATCAACCCTTAAAGCAGAATGTAATCGACTAGAAAATCAATAGCCAATCTCACCCTGTAGAATCACAAGGATGTCACCCACCCTTGGCGTCAAGCAGGAAAATCAACTACTTAACTAAGACTAATACAGGAAAATCAACTGTACTAATCCCTGTCACTGGAAAATCAACAGATGACTAAGAAAAGAGTCACACAAGTCACACAGACTGGTAGGATAGAAGCTGATGTATATTGTTTCTTTTTGGGAGGCCATATGTCCTCCTTTTATATTGTATTTACACTAGGGCGAGAACTTCTATCTATTAATGGACATGGAAGGTTGTAGAACATTCTAGAAGGTTCCTAGCCAATCAACTTTCAGTACCTGACTATGAGTCATTTCCTTGCACAGCCTTGATCATGCACAGACCATGTACACAGCTTTTATGCCTTATATGTACATTATTTTGGTCTATTTACACTGGCTATGTCAAGCCTTGTATAGCCCCATACCTGTGCTAAAATAGCTAGCATAGCCATGAAGCAGTGCTGTTGCAATGGGCACAGCATTGTGTCTATGCACTTGGTAACCAATTCAAACTTCACACTGAGTTTGAATAATTACTGGTTTTGGATATGATTAGCAAACTCAGCTGAGTTTGTAGACTCTTGTGGATACTGTAGTTGGGCTTCAACAAAATAAAGGGCTTTTAGCCTCGAAAAAATCAAGAAAAATAGGAGAAAAATATAGTGAATTTGAGGCTATTGGATACTACATTTAGATACCCAAAGACTAATTTTTATGCCACAGTTTTAGTGACAAAAATCGAAATTAAGCGAAATTTATAGAAGAAAATTGAGAGAAAAATAACTGGCACCATTGGGTGCTTTTTTAGACTAGGCCTAGATAGCCATAATCCCCTACAGGTACTGCTGATGATGCCTGGGCCAAGCATATTACAATACTGCCGACTTCATAATGCTGGCAAGAATCAGCCAAGTCTTGTAGACCGATTGGAGTGGCTTGGCTTCAACATACTTGTGCATTGTGCCCTACTTTCCATGTGTGCCACTAATTTGGAACAGAAGGGAAACCTGGGGGAGTGTCAAGAGTGTTGGCCTGAGTAAAGGACTTCAGACAGGAGGAGGGAAGACAAGAGGGTGAAACCTAGTTGATATTCAGAGTGAAGAACTATCTACATACATCTGCTACTTATATAGGTTAAGAAGTGAGATGTAGAACAGGGTGGTATAAGGAATGGAGAATAATAAGGTATCATGTGGAAGTATTGTCCACAGTTATATAGAATAGAACAATAAGATGTAGGCAAGAATAGAACAATGAAACATGACTGAGAATAAAAGAGTAGGGGTGTGAGTGAAAATAGAACAATGGAAAGTGGCAGAATATAAAATAATAGGGCCATGACCAAATAATCAGTAAATAGCAAATATCCCAAGGGGAAGTGGGTAAGGAAAAGGATGGGGGATGAAAGAATAACAAGAATAAAGGGGATGGGGTGAAGGGAGTGAACCAAAATGATGAACTGAATGTACCAAGCCAAGACCACGTACTAGTGAATGTCACTGGTGTGTGGGATTAAATGGTAGAGGTCATTTGGTCGGTACTACCGAGTGAACCGGGACTCGGTATTGTATACTTGACACTTGTAGTCACTAATAATAAAAAGAAAAGAATATTCCCATGGCTTATAGTCTTGTGACTGGTCAAGTCACAAAATATTATTAGTAGTTGAGCCATGCTTCTGGGCTGACCTTTATATAATGTCTATTATATAATCCCAGGAATTTGTTATACAAGTTGGTCTGAGAACTTGACCCAGGAATTTGGTGCCATTTTCCATGTATTAAGTAATTGACACCCAATTATGGTTCCTTGTGGGTCCAAATAGAAATAGGCAAAAAATATATGTTTTTGAGGTTTTTCCTTGGACTTGAGGATCTTGTTATGTAAGAGTTAATTACCATGAGTAATTCACTCTTAAATGGCCAGCCAAAATTTATTATATTTTTTGGTAGTCAATTTAAGACTGATTTGTTGAATAATTTTCTGAGTGAGAGAGGTTTGGAATCCAATATGCTGATCCTGGTTCAGTGGCCCTTCATGTCTAGTGGAGAATTCCCCATTCCCCAACACCAAACCTCTGTCCAAAATTAGGGATACAACAAGATTTGGATGGCACAGCATTGCTACTGGATTTCAGATGTTGTTTGGGAGAGGACCAAAAGTGTCAGTACTAAATGTAAACACTGACATAGAGGAGATATACATATGTATAACTTAAGTTGATATTCTAAACAGAGAATATATACTGGATGATGTGCTACCTATATAGTAAAAGGAGATGGGGATAGATGACCATAGTATAGAACAGGGTAGCATAAGAAATATAACTAAAATAAAGAGACATGGAGAATGGGCATACATGCTAAGGTATACTAAAATACAGTGAAAAAATAAACATAAAAGAATAAGTGATAAAGCAAAGTAGGATAAGGGGTGTGATGAACTGAATGTACCAAGCTGAGACTGACATGCATAGTGACTTGTGAATAGTTGACTTGATCACTATATGTGGAATTATACTAAGGATGTTTGGCTGGTATGACCAAGTGAACTGAAGCATAGTAAAACATACTTTGAAAGTACCCCCTTCTCAATAGCTAAACCCATGAAGCTGGTAAGTGGAGTTTGAAAAATAATGTTTTGTATGCCTATATGATGTAATAGATTGTTTGGGGGTTTAATTTCCCAGAGACCCTTCCCATCACCACCACCACCATACCTTCCATTGACTCTCATGTCACAATGGAATATGAGACCAATGAAAAAGATGTACTATCAAGGTATACAAACAGGAGCACAAGAATACACATGATAAAACGAAGTACAGAGACAAGAAGGAACATGAGGCTACTGCCAAAAGGGTGTGAGTAGTGGCCAAGGTAAAAAGGAAGGAGGAGGCCATGGCTGTGCATAGAAAGTAGTAGAAGAAAAGGCTATGGCCAAAATGAAGGCAGTGGCAGAAAAGAGGATTGCTGAAAACACAATGACCTGAGCACCTGAAGGTCCAGTAGCCTAGCAGTAAGCTACTACACCACAAGCAGCTGATGAGGCTGCTGCCAACTGAAGGACCACCACCATGAAAAATCTACAACTGATGAAGAAGCATGGGGTGAAGACTTACATGTCAAAAGCAAGGGGGGAATGCTGAGGCCAGGCCTAGTACAGGCCCTGGAACCAGTGTATTGAAGAGATACCAAGGCAGAAGGGGGCCAGAGAGGTGAGTGTTTGGTATATATATATTCTTTCTTTACTGATATTTTCTTTGAAAGCCTTAAGGAAAAGGAGCTGAAGTTAGGCAATCAACCAAAGGCCCCCCCTATACCATGTATAGCTGGCACAGGGTGTTATATGTTGTGCTCAAAATCGGCACAGCTCAATGCAAGCTGCACAAGATTTGATCCAGGAGAGAAGCAGGGGGCCTGAGTGGCTCACTAACACCAATGAGGAGGAGGGAGGGAGTGAGTTGGACTAGCAAAAGAAGAAGGCCAATACAGTTCCTATACATCCCTATATAGGGCCCATTTTAGTCCAGGTACTCTAGCCTGCAAGCTCAGTCCTAGCATACCTCACAGCTGCACTCATACAGCATTGTAGTTGTGAAATCAATGGCCTATTTTCTCACCCGCATGGTCCAAGTACAGGCTATGATGGCTAAGGACACTTGCTGACTGGCCAGATGGGAGGAGCTAAGGATGGGTTCAGGTTGGGTAAGGGCATTGAGTGGAGGCTCAGTTTGGTCAGGATCAGGAGGGGAAAACATAGAGGTGGATAGAAATGAGGAAGAGGGTGAGAAGGACCAGGAGGAGAAAGGAGTATATAAAGATATAGAAGAAACTTTGAAAGAGAATGAAGAGTAGAATAATAATGTTTTGTTTATTATTTTTTAAATAAATTTTGAGTAGAAATAGAACAAAGCAAAGCAAGACTGAAAGGACACAGAAACTAAGAGAACTAAGAGAAAAGTGAGAACTGACAAGTGAGATATGCCAAGGATTGGGTAGTGGTTTGAATAAAAAGTACATGAAGAGAAATAGATAGAGAGAAAGAAGATAGAGACACTGAGAGGGGTATTTGGTATCAGGGTATAGGAACAGATCAGAAAGGAAGCTGTATATAGATTGACCATTCATAGCTAATAAAAGAGACTGTGAAAATGCAGAGAAAAACAGGAATAGGATTTGGATCAAAGGGACCATGGTCCTAGCTTACCAGGATAGGCAGAGTGGAATTCAATGACAATCTCAAATGTATGATCAAGTTTGGTAGTAAGTAACCAAGATATCTCATCATCAGTGCCTTTTTAACCAGCCTAGCAGGCCATTACAGTATCTTCACCATCAGTTTACCATAGAGTCAAGGATGTAGATATCTTATACTTGACTTTGCCATTCATTTTGACAGGTGGAGGAGGTGGCTTGCCTTGCTCAGATCTAGTATTTAGAGTCACAGGTTTGAGCATTGAGATATGGAAGACCAGATGGACTGCCCATATGTTGTCAGGCAACCAAAGAGTGTAAGAGTAGCTATCAGCTCCAGCAATAACTTAAAGGGGCCAAGAAACATCTCTGCCAGGTTCTGAAGATGGCTGAGAGGTGTAGAAGAATTGTGCTTTAACAAATGCTTTGGATCCAATTAAAAACTCAGGAGCATAGAGCCTTTGGATGTCAGTTGAGATTTGATACCAAGATTGAGGATGACTAATTTGCTCTTTATACATTGTGAAGTTGGACTAAGTCCATGGCAAACTCACATGCTTGAGAGAGATCATGTTACAGTGAGATTTGGATAATGTCCCTTGTTAGCCTAATAGCATTCAGAGTGTTATTATAAGCAAATTTGGCTAGTGATAACAGTCCTGCTGATAGTTATAGTAGGCTCATAGGTATTGATCCAAGGTTTGATTTACATGTTTGGTCTGACTATCAGCTTTGGGGTGATAGCCTTAGGTGAAGTATAGGGGCACATCTAAGGCTTTACCAAGTGACCTGAAGAAGTGAGAAAAAAATTCACTTCTATAGTCAGGTGTTATGTGACTTGGTATACCATGTTTTGAGAAGATATGAAATACAAACAGTTTAGCCAGTTTAGCTAAGGTTATCATATCAACTATAGGAATGAGGATACTGTGTTTAGTGAGTCTGCAGACTATTACCAGAATTGAAGTGAATCCTAAGAATAGAGGGAGCTGTTTGATAAAATCCATTAAAATGGAGTCCCAGGGTCATTCAGAGATCAGTAATTGCTTCAAAAAGCTGTAAGGTCTGGGTTGCTATGATTTAGAATGTATACTTGTAGAACAGAATTTGCAGAATTAAATGACTGAAGTATGTAGTATAATATTTAATAGACTATACAAAGAATCTACTCAGTGTTTGGATGTCAAATGACTCAGTATATAATTTACCTATACAAATAATCAACTAGAGTGCATAGGTGAGCAAGACCAATTGATGATAGCTAGTTAAGTGTCTCACCTCAGTGTTTGGATGTCAAATGACTGAGGAAAGAGGGGAATATAGGTAGCTACTTATATAGTCTTTCAGAAACAATAAAACCATCTAAAAGAAGGAAACAAAAGGAATAGTTTTTGTGACTACACAAAAACTATATGCAGTGAATAATAATTATGGAAACAATATGCAGGGTGACATGGTTTGTCATGCTGCAATGTTGCCATCTCCGACAGTCCCTCTCAAACCATAGACAGCCCCAGCTCAACTGCAAAGTGCTTCACTTTTTCCAATAGCAATGCCTTAGTGAGAGTGTCTGCCACCATATCCTTAGTCAGGCAATAGACAAGTTGGATGGCCCCCTTTTCAACAATATAACAGATAAAATAGTAACATATGTACATCAATATGTTTCATTCAAGTGTGGTATTGATGGTCCTTAGCAAGTGCAATGGCCGACTGATTGTCACAAAACATGGTGGTGGGGGATATCTTTTTATTGAAAAGCTGTTCGATTAAGGAGCGAAGCCAGAGGGCTGTTGGAATTTGGGACTAATTACAAGCAAAGAAGCTACTAGTAGTGTTAATCAGCAACTAGTATAGTGTCTAGCTGAGTTTGTATTTAACCCCTAGCTCATTTTTGCCTTATACTTCCATGCGCACGGCTGGTGCTGTCCCTCCAAGTAGCCAGCCGCATTTGAAGTTGCAACAGGTTATGGGCCCCGGCAATGCTGGGAATTGACCTGGAACTGAGCCACGGGTGGCACCCGTTAATCACAGCCTAGCCGCAGTTTATTGGGACACTAAACATGATGAACCGAAGGCCAGACGGCAAATGTACTTGCGGGTGGCGCCCGCTCACGAAAATCAGCCAGAATGCACACAACGTGCAAGGTCATACTGCATGGTACTTACGACTACGACCCTGCAGCGCATAACTCGAATCAACGATGCACCACGGGCATACGCAACAGCACGTACACAGCAGCCCAGGCGTGACCTGAGAAAATGAAGAACCGACCAGAGACCACGCGAGGACAGTGGCGCATGTGCAAGGGACCAGGACAGACATAGTGGACCTTGCAGGAGACATGGCGCAGGCAGACCATGCGGCGGTGCACTGCAGTATCAATAACTGAGGCAGCTAGGATGCAGAAGATAACTGAGACAATGCCAGGGAATTCCACATCTCAATTTCCACACACACACACCATTTGCACCATCTTCCTCACACAGATCCACTTACCATCAACATAAGCCTTCATTTTGATCAAGTGATGTCACTCAAGTTCACTATTGACGCCAGTTGCGACGATCTGGAAGACTGAGGCGCTAGAGATCCTGCAGAGCCAGAGAGCCAGAGAGTATAGAGCCTGAGGATAGCGACCCGACAATTCGTTGAGTTGGCAATGGTTTCATGGTTATGAAAATTAGCAAGTGTATGCTTCTATGCTTGAGGGGGTGTGTTGGAATTGGGGACTAATTACAAGCAAAGAAGCTACTAGTAGTGTTAATCAGCAACTAGTATAGTGTCTAGCTGAGTTTGTATTCAACCCCTAGCTCATTTTTGCCTTATACTTCCATGCGCACGGCTGGTGCTGTCCCTCCAAGTAGCCAGCTGCATTTGAAGTTGCAACAAGGGCCTCTTTTGTGAAATGGGCAGAAGATATGTACCACTTTCAGTTATGGATAGCAATATTATTGACTGACACTTTGCACTCCAGGATACAGCACCTCCATTTATGATAAATGCATTCCAAGGGACAGAATGTCTATCTTCAGCTATGATGCCATCTGCATCTGCATATCCAGTTAGCTCAGTTTGAGCATATCTGTCAGTCAACCAGAGCTCTTTTGTGCACTTTAGATAACTGAAGACTCTCTTAACAGCATTCCAGTGCATGAGGCCAAATTTTGTTGAGTATCGGGATAATGACTGAACTACAAAATCTATGTCAGGCTATGTTCCTAATACAGCATACATCAAGGATCCAATGGCCTCACGATACAGTATGTCACACATTTGTGCCCATTCAGCTGTGGTTTTTGGTGTCTGACCTATAGAGAGCAACAGTCCTGGCTGTATAGGGGTCAATAACAGTTTCAACTCATCCAAATTGAAATGGCAGAGAATCAAGGTGATATAAGATTGCTAGGAGAAATGGATGGTACACCTGTTGAGATGCACTAAAGTCCCCTTTTATGTTTCTATTTATGCATGACTGGTATTTGGCCAGATATGACTTGTTTTATGTATTACACCTTCGATGTTTTGAGCTGAGTTTGAATTTAGCTTACATAATAACACAGTTTTCACTTTTGCGCTCCAACAGGTTATGGGCCCTGCGCTTTATCTATAGACATCCACACAACACCACCTATCGTGTTTTGTACTTATCTAGGCCCTCTATCATTGGCCAGCAACTGATCCCTGATCAGAGCCCATCTAGGCATTATAAAAGCACTTCAACAACTACACCAACTTCGCTTTTTTGCCCTATTACAGCTCTTCTTTCCCTTTCCTTCCCCTCAGCTTCTCCCAGCAGTTGCTCAACAACCTCCTAAGGACTTCAGCCAGCCAGTGGTAGGACAGGATCCCTCCTCATTGCCTAGTGTTGCAAAGCCACACCCCTGGCCTAGTCTTTGACTAGTTTGCCGGTTGACTGAGGCCTCTTGTCATCCTTGGGTGCTGGAATCTGTGTCTGCAGATTCTTAACAGTTCACCTGATTTGCGGCAAGGTTGTGCCATCCTATTCTGAGCCCTGAAGTTCTGAAGTTGTTGGGGAGTAACTGGTGCCATTTGGACCATTTTTCCGACCTCTAGGACCCTTTAGGACCCCCTTAGGACACTCCTTGGCCACTGCTTGGTGTTCCACCCTGTTTTCACATCTCCTGCATCATATTTTGCCTGTATCTGCTCCACCAGCTGTTTGTGCATCGCTTACACACCAATTTAAGCGCCCAAAGAAGCGACATATCACTCCATTCATTCACCCACCATACACCAATCTTTGCTACACCAATATTTGCACCAACCTCACCAAACAAACCATGTCTACATCCACCTCCAATGACGATACCACCTCTCCAAAATTTCCCATGCTGTCAGACACAAATTATCATGACTGGGCATTCAATATGACTGCCATGTTACGCTCTCAGGGTTTGTGGTCTTGGTTGATGTGACTACAGATATTTGTATATAGATAGAGGTCAAAGAAAATAAGGGAAAAGTTTTGGGGAAAATTAATTTGTTATTCTATTATTCTAATACATGCTTTATTATATAGTAAATTCCACTGTGCACGTCCCTTCCTGGAGACGCGTTGGTATTGACGCGTCAATAGCAACGCGCATGTGACCATCCATGTGACGCAGCTACGATGCGTGCGTGACACATGTATGAAAATGCAGCGGCTGGTTCCAACATGTGGATGCTTGCTAATAACAAGAAGAAGTGCCCTACAGTGTCTGTGTATCAGGAAAAGTGGGATTTGGATCAGGAGATGGCAGCAGGTCTG
>QLPI01008877.1:0-20788 GCA_003314275.1 Chroogomphus rutilus
AATGCTTAGGAGATGTACATGTTTGCGAGTGGGGAGCGCCTTGGTCAGGATATCGGCTGGGTTTCGCAACGTAGGGATGTAATGTAACTTGATATTTCCTACGTTGATCTGTTCACAGGTGTAATGATAATGAGTGTCGACATGTTTTGTGCGGGACGTGTTGACATCGTCTCTGGCGAAAGATATAAATGATTGATTATTGGTAAAGAGGGGGATTGGTTTGAAGAGCCGTTGGAAATCTTTTCCAAGCTTAATGAGCCATACGGCTTTGGTGGATGTGACGGAGCCTGCGACGAGCTCTGACTCCATGCTGGAGCGTGTAATGAGTCCTTGTTTCTTTGATGCCCAAGATATAGGTGAGCCGTTGAATGTGTAGACCCACCCAGAGGTGGACTTTCGATCGTTCACGTCTCCCACAAAGTCGGCATCTGTATAACCAATCAAATCATGCGCGTATCCCTCCATACCTTCTCTTTCGGTGCTGTACAAGATCCCGTGGTCTCTTGTAGTGAGCAAATACCGCAACACTCGAGTAGCGGCCTCCCAGTGGACGACCGATGGGTTGGACGTGAATTGTGCGCACTTGTTAGTGGCATATGAGATGTCGGGTCGTGTAGATATGGAGCAGTAGTTGAGACTGCCTATGAGCGATGCGTAATTTAAGTCCATCGACGATGTGTCGGACTTGGGGCTGGATCGAAGGTTGTTGAGATGATCCATTGGTGAGTTGACTGGCCTTCCGGCGACGATTTTGAAGCGTTTGGCAATTGTGTCGATGAACGATGGTTGGGAAATATGTATTGTCCCCAAATGCCTGTCGCGTGTGATTTTAATGCCCAGCAATCTGACTGGCTCACCAAGATCTTGTATCTCGAACCCTAAGTCCCTGTATCTGTGAGAACCCCTGTGCGACAAGGCGGGACTTCAACTTATCGACATGTCCCAGGTTGTCCCTCTTCACCCTAAACGTCCACCGACTCCCTACTATATTGACATCCGGTGGTCTCTCGACTAACGTCCAAGTGTTGTACCCCTTCAGGGTTTCGAACTCGTCCTGGCATAAAGCGCGCCACTGGTCGGCGTTGGGTAGGGGCATTGCCTCTTTGTAGTTAGCTGGCTCATCAGCAGCTAGCACGACGAAGGCGGACTCCGTTGTCGTCGAATTGGACAGGCCATATGCCAGGCTATTAATGTCAGCAATCAGCGCTGCATGTCTGGGTGCATGCCTCTTTCCTCTCCCGTATGAGACATTTGATGGGTCGAGCCAGGGTCCCTTTTCGAAATCTTTGGGTGCGTATTGCTCCCCATCATCGACTTGGTCTGGTACGGCCTCAATCACATCCTCAACCTCCGCTTCCTCCAATCGTTCATCATCTTCCACTTCTTGTATGATCGCTCTGCTGGGTTGTCCGCCGGTGGCCAGATTTGGGACGTCCGGCCAGTTGAATTCTGGTGCTGGGGTGGACACGGGTGAGACTGTGATGAGGGTATTATTAACCCTCAACTCTGGCTGATCGTCATCATCGTCCGCATGTATAGTAATACGTTCTATATGCTTAGCTTCATCGAATACAACGTCCCTGACTTTGATCACTTTGTGCGTTTGGGGGACGTAGACTTTGTAAGCCTTTGAGTCGTCGTAATATCCTACAAAAATTCCCTCGATTGATTTGAAGTCGCCCTTCCTCCATCTGTCTTTTGGTATGAGCGCCCAACATTTGCAGCCAAATGTCCTGAACCAGTCGATTCTGGGTCTCGTTCCCCAGATTACTAATCGTCCTGTAAAATAGTATAAAAGGAGGCCTTCCTGCCTCCCTTTGAAGCAATCAAATCAATCATCTCCTTTCCACTTGTCAGTGTGACATTGTGAGTACTCTTAGTCAGCTGTTGATAGTCCAGCTCCTAGGTTTACATAATAGTATTAGTACTGTTGATAGTCTAGTATTAGTATTATCTTTCTCATATATTAGTATCATTGATAGTCTGGTATTAGTATTAGATTCAGCATAAGTAGTTGATAGTCCTGCTTAGTAAAACTGATTCTACAGAGTGAGATTGTTCTGTTGATAGTCCAGTTCAATTGCATTCTACCCTGAGGGTTTCTAATCAGTTATATTCCTGATTAAAGACTCTTTGTCTCTTGAAATTACTTCACTGTAATTTCTGTTTCAGCCTCACCCTCATTTTAGAGTGCATTGACTGGGTTATCCATTCAGTCCACTTGCTTCCTCTTTCCTCTAAGTGCATTCCCTTTCATTGGAATATCTCTGGACCCCTAAGTGTCCTGAACCTACAGACTTTTATAGTCTCATTCATTGCTGCTAAAAAAACACATCACTTACTTGTTGTATTAGCTTGCTAGAGTTATTGTTGAGGAATAGGGAATGCTCCCTATTATTTTTAATCATTTTGTCGAGCTGAATCAGCCTGCAGAATCCAAACCTCTCCCCAAGAAAATTTCCACTTAAATCAGCCATATCTTGGCAACAAAAAATATTATAATGTTTTTGGCTGGCCAATTAAGAGTGAATTACCTCCAGTAATTAACTCTTAATTATCAAGGAGATTGAGCCTATGAATAATAAAAACATCTAAGGTAGAAAACAAACAGTTTCTGCTACATCATGTGACCGTGACAATGTCACATTCACAGTGCAAAAATTTTCATTGTCCAAAATTTTTCTTGAAAAAAAGTATTCTGCTATATAGTATAGTAGACTGTCAAGTACACGTACCGAGGCCCCGATTATTCGCCAGTGCCGACCGAACAACCATCCTACATCCATGTACAAGCGTCCACGCAGCATGCATAACGCTTGATACACTGGTCTCGGCTCGGTACATCCGCCACCTACATTCCTCGGTCCGTTTCACCTCGGGACTTCCTGTCCTTGTATTATCCTTGGATGCGCCCCTATTGTTTTATACTCGGCCACTCCTTATTGTCCCATCTCAAGTTGCAATTCTATTATCCTGTCTTTTATTGTCCTATCCCCGCTTTGCATTCTTTGTTCTAATTTTATTCGTTGTGGATAATAACCACATGCTCTGCATATCTTGTTGTCCCACATTCCTTATTCACATGTCGCTTCTTAACCTATATAAGTAGGACATGCATGTACATACTTCCTCATTCTGGGTATCGACTAGGCTTAGGCCCTTCTACCTTCTTCCCCTCTGTTAAGTCCTCAACTCGGGCTGGCATCCTCAGCATCCCCCTGAGTATCTGTCTGTTGCAAATACAGTGGCATGCACGGCAAGTAGGGCACAACGCACGAGTACGTTGAAGCCAATGCCACTACTCTTGGCCTGCAGGACTTGGCCATAGTCTGCACGACCTTTCGACAACACCCCTCGGCAGTACCGAAGTCCGTCAGTATCCGATGCTTGACATAGACCTCCTTGATACAGGATACCTCCTTGATACAAAATGATTTTCCAAGGTCAATTCTCATTCCATTAATACAGGGTTTTGCACAAAGAATCTACTATATATAAGCAACATTTAAGCCAACCCACACAAGGGAGGGAGAAGAATTGCATTCAGGAGGAATTTATTTTCATCTAAAAATTCTCAATTTTGATAACATACAATCTTAAATGAGTGATTGCTCAACTTTTCTGAGAGATTTTGTCATAGAGTGTTCACATTAGGGAAGCTATGCATCTCCTATTGCTAATTACAAAAACTCTGAGTGGGATTTGACTAAATTAACTTCAATCTGACCATAAAGATATTGGGGCTACCAAAGCGTGACATGCAACACACTGGTAATACAAAGAAATGGATGACTAATCCCAATGGGCTGCAAATTCTGCACACAGAGAATTAGGTGTCATGCTTGTATCAAGGATCTATACCTGTGACATTTTGACCTGTTCCACAAAATAATTTACTCTGCCACAACAAATGCTTTTTTGCCCCCATAATATAGAGCAAAAATGTTCTTAAGACACTTCTTAGCTGTAATATAATTTTTTTTAAATTTAATCTACAAAATTTTGAGCTAAAATTGAGCTTGACTGAAATCTGTATCAAGGAAGTCTACTATACTATAGAAGATGGCAATTTTTTTCAAAAAAATGATTGTACTACACTATACAATATGAGCCTTGTCCAACTCAGCTAGAATAGTATCTGGCATGTTGCCAGATCCTTGTGCAAAATGGTGGATATGACACTTGAGTCACCTTACCTTAGTGGAATCCATATGTCATCTACCTTATCTGTGGGAATGTATTTCTATATATGGAATATTTCCTTATATGGGTGCTTATGTCAGCGCAAAAATCTTGTGACCAAAAAATTTTTTACAGTGTCAGACTGCTTAAAAATGTGATTATGAATTTTGGGAAGATGTTTGAAAGTTTGGATATACTACATTTGCAATAGTGATTTTTTTCAAAAAGTAAAACCAAGACCATGTACATATAGTTCTATGCCATTAATCTGTGGTCTCAGAATAATTTTTGTCAATGTTGCCAGATCCTTGTGCAAAATGGTGGAATGTGACATTTGAGTCACGTGACTATAGCGGAAACTGTTTGTCTTCTACCTTACTTGATATTATGTTTCATTAATCACTTCTATCGCATTGCTATCTCTACTTCTCATTGACCATCCATTTACCATCAAGTGAAATTGTAGCAGAGATACTATCTTGGTTTCACCAATATCTTTTCCCTCAGCCATGACTCTCATAAAGCTTCCACATTTTGGCTGTATGCATCAGCATCTCATTCCAACACACAATTCAGTCCTTCTCAACATTCACTCACAAGATATCCTCTCAAGGAAGTAATCAAGTCTTAATACAGCAGGCAACAGATGCGTGTGTTTTGGAACCTGTCAAGACTGTGGTGTTAAGTTAATAACACTTCCAATCTCTATGACCGTGGAATAAACAAGTCTAAGAGAATACTAAACTTTGCTGCAGCACAACTCCGGAAATAATTTAATATTTGTACCTTGGTTACAACCCTCTGTAATAACTTGACAAAATTAAGACAACTGGATTGTAATGCGTTTCTTAGCAGCAAAGACTAATAGTCTGCAAAGTCTGTATTAGGCTCACAGACACTATTGGGGTCCAAGTATTCCTAAAAGAAGGGAATGTGCTCAGAGGCTAGAGGAAGTAAGTGGATTGACTTGAGATTCAAGTTAATTCACTCTGAGGTAAAGACAGGACAAATGTATTGCTTGTGAGGCAACAACACTTAACTGTAGAGTATCTCTGGTCAGGAAAATCAACTGAGCAGATCAACCCTTAAAGCAGAATGTAATCAACTAGAAAATCAATAACCAATCTCACCCTGTAGAATCACAAGGATGTCACCCACCCTTGGCATCAAGCAGGAAAATCAACTACTTAACAAAGACTAATACAGGAAAATCAACTGTACTAATCCCTGTCACTGGAAAATCAACAGATGACTAAGAAAAGAGTCACACAAGTCACACAGACTGGTAGGATAGAAGCTGATGTATATTGTTCTTTTGGGAGGCCATATGTCCTCCTTTTATATTGTATTTACACTAGGGCAAGAACTTCTATCTATTAATGGACATGGAAGGTTGTAGAACATTCTAGAAGGTTCCTAGCCAATCAACTTTCAGTACCTGACTATGAGTCATTTCCTTGCATAGCCTTGATCATGCACAGACCATGTACACAGCTTTTATGCCATATATGTACATTATTTTGGTCTATTTACACTGGCTATGTCAAGCCTTGCATAGCCCCATACCTGTGCTAAAATAGCTAGCATAGCCATGAAGCAGTGCTGTTGCAATGGGCACAGCATTGTGCCTATGCACTTGGTAACTAATTCAAACTCCACACTGAGTTTGAATAATTACTGGTTTTGGATAAGATTAGCAAACTCAGCTGAGTTTGTGGACTCTTGTGGACACTGTAGTTGGGCTTCAACAAAATAAAGGGCTTTTAGCCTTGAAAGAATCAGGAAAAATAGGAGAAAAATATGGTGAATTTGAGGCTATTGGATACTACATTTAGATACCCAAAGACTAATTTTAATGCCACAATTTTAGTGACAAAAAAGCGAATTTAAGCGAAAATAAAAGAAGAAAATTAAGAGAGAAATACTGGCACCATTGGGTGCTTTTTGTAGACTAGACCTAAGGAGCCATAATCTCCCACAGCGTGGGTACCCTAAACTGTTTGGATTCAAGGAAATTTATGATCCGGACAGGTTGGCTCAGAACTATTTGTCGATTACTGCATTGGGTAAGCTCAGTAGTAATTTTATGTGGACCTCATTGTGATCTCAGTATTTGAAATAGCACTCTTGGTTTATGACACACTCCTCACATTCAGTTATGAGAGAAAACATATCTGGAGGAAGAAGCTTAGATTGGGATCAGTCCTGTATATTTTGGCTCGCTATCCAGGGGTCATCTACTTCATGTTCCTCCCAATAATTAGCATTTTGTTCCCAAATCTATCCATCAAGGTGAGTAGTTCTGTGCCATGGATCACAAAGAATTGACATTCATATAGGTCTAGTAAGACTCTGATGATGTTTAACACAGAAACTAATGTCAACCGAGTGCATGTAATGGTTTTGCTTACTTTCTTGATAGTATTTCTTTTCTACCCCTTCTTCGAATCCAAGGTAACACTGGCTCTAATTTTCCAGTCACAAATTTACTTATCTATTCTACCAGGGCTTTTAATGTCACTGTAAGGGCAACCTACTCAGGTACTGATTCCAGTACCTCCTGGGAGACCAACAGCAGGACACCACCCAGCCCTGTGACCTACCCAGGGCCTAACCCAGGGACTCGAACCCTAAGTTTACCCACAGGCACTACCAGACACTGGCAGGGAGGTCCAGAAGTAAGTATATAAAAGACAATGTAGCTAAATACATGTGAGCTGCTTACCTGGCAGGGAGGTCCAGAAGAGAACAACCAGAGGACCCCCTTACCTAAGCAGCAACTATATAGCTACAGTGACTGTGACATAACAAGCCTGTCACAGGCAGCAAAGAAGACAATAGAAGATTAAGGGGAAGGGATTAAAGCAAACATATGAGAAGGGAAGATAGAGAAATGATTAAAGAAGTAATATAGCAAAGGGATAAGAGAAATGAAGGAGATAAAAGGAATAAAGGAAGGAAAAGAGGAATAAACTGGTAGTCCCCTGACATTACCCCCTCTCTAGAATGTGGGGACCCGACACATAGGCATAGACACACCTGGTCCACCAAATACACACAAGGAATACCCAGCCGATGTATGGAGCCTGCCGAAGGGCACCTGAGATGACCACCAAATGAGTACATGAGCATACCCATTCAGTTATGCCTGCGATGGCTAAGGATATGGAACGGGTAATGCTGCTCCTCAGACTCGGCAGTCAACTCGAGTGTTGAGAACAAGGGGCCAAGAGGGCCAGAGCAGGCAGCATTACCGATGAGCGTGGCTTATGTAACCTCTTAGAGTATCCCCAGAGTCGGTGACCTCGGCAGATGACACAGGGTGCCGCTGAAGAGAGGCTTGCAAGTGACCTAGTTGCATGAGGCCATTGCGGCTCGATCGGCACAACCTTGGTCGAGGACAAGGACCAGAATGCTGCAGGGAGCGTGTCGTGTGGGTTTGAGATGTGATGGGCGACCATTGCAAACGCCAGTGTGGACCAAGCTGCGCGATGAATGCGGCTTACGTGGCTTCTCGATGTCATCGGTGACAGCACGAACGTGCATGGGAACGACTGCGGGCAGATGTGCGGGCATTGGCAGACGTCGTTGGTGATGAACAAACCAGCGGTGTCTTGCCAATGCCTGCATTCATTATTGTGACGGCGTGTGTGGTGGAGACGGCTGGTACACGTCGGTCGAGTTACAATGCATGTCGAACACAGATGAGCAGGAATGCGGAGGTCGACACGCAAGGATGCAAACGGACATCGTCCGGAGCAAGCGGCAGCGGTCAGAACGATGATGATGGGTGTGTGAGCACAGAGACCAAACTGCGCGGCAAGCGCAGCTTCCCAGCATGTTCCCGGAACTGGTGGCAATGGTGGGGGATAGTCACGGAGGCAGACAGCACGCAGACATACACGGACACGAGCAGACAAGTGACGAAGGCATGCACGTGGAAATGCGGGCAGACACACAGGTTGTCGGAGACATGGGAGGTCGACGTGTGGGGACACAACGTCAGTAGGACCATACGAGACCAGCGACGGCAACAGGCGCATGAGAGCGGGTCGGGCGGCAATGCATGTTGAGCGCAGAATCGGTCGTGGCAGCTGCTCAGGTGTCGATATGAGGACGCCATGGACGATCCCGCAATGACGTTGACGCCTGCTGGGTCACGTGTTGATCCAGCGTAGGCGAGCCATCCTCATCCAATATGCGAGCGAGGGCGCATGCAGTGGTGACTGCGCTAGGCACCTGAAAGTGGGTGAGAGGGCGTGCACGCGCAACTTGGCATTGGCCATGACGGAGACGGCATGATGGCAACCGGGGTGGTAGCACGAGGGGATGGAGTCACCGCGGAGGGTTCACATCATTGGGGACATTGTCACGGGGCTTAGGCGATCCCCTGGGGCGTGCGCAGAGTCGGTGATGGCGGGGAATAACCGTGAGCCCATTAGACGAGCATGATGGCATGGGTCAGAAAGGTCACCACGACAGGGACCTACAATGGGGGAGGCTGCCTTGTGCAGCGACGATCGGTGCAACGGGATGGGGCTCAAAGGGCTGCATGGGCGCAGCATGGAGTGCTGGCAAACACGGCGCGTGTGCGAGGGGTCGAGGGGCCTATACCCTGGCCCAACTCAAGTTCTCTGTGGCAGAGGGCGTGTTGTGGGTGCAACCAGCATGTGGCGTGCGTGGCGATACTGCTTGATGGTCGGCGGCTGCAGGGAACAACCGGAAGGGGTCATCGAGCCAGCAGCTCCCTGAGGTGTTCCCGGAATCGGCAGCGGCAGTGGAGAATGACCGCGGCAGTGCCACCTCGGGGCTGCTGGACAACGCCTACATGGTGGGGGGGAGAAAAAGGAGGGTCTCTGCAGCCAGCCTGGTTGTTGAGGACTGCAACTGTATACAGGCGGACGTAAGGGCGTCGGCACCACGAGCAGACATTGTTGACGGCGAGCGAATCATGGTGGGTCACCAACCCTGTCGACAGCGTGTGCGGATGAAACGGCAAGCAGACGTCAAGGGAGCGGCAGCAGTCGTACAGCACGAGCCATGCGATGTGATACATGTTGAACCCGGATACGCGTTGGTTCGGTTGCATCGTTGGGGTCGTCATAGCTCGTTCAAGCACGTAAATGGCCCGCAGTGGTATCAGGCGGATCACAGGGTCTGTGGCAGTTGCACAAGATATCACACCGAGAAGGGAGGGCCTATGGGAAGCCCATCTAAATACCACTGTTCGGTCAGTGTCGGTACCATGGCAGGACTCCACAGAAACAGTGCCAACGACGGTTGCTGGCGCAATATGCAAGGTGGTGCGCAGTCTTCTCAAGGGGCGGTGCAGACACGTGCAGGCAACAGATGGTCGACCAGGAGAGCTTGGCCTGGAGGAGGGCCATGCGGGAATATCGACCTTGGATCGTGCACACAACGATATGCCCATCTAGCCTACCCCCTCTCTGGGTCACACAACGGTCCCCTTCTCCTTTCACACTCTACACCTCAAGCTTGGTCTCCACATCAGCCGACATCCACACTCGTCCCAATGCATCCGCTCCTCCAATAATACCACTACACTCAACTTGAGCAAGACCCTGCCTACATTGATGGCCAATTCGTCCTGGTATCAAGTTGATCAGTTCATGTTCGGTGGCATGCACACAGAGGTCGTGGCTGATTCAAGCCTGTCCTGGACCAGCAATGAAGGTGGGCATGTTATGTAGAGCGTGTGTCACACATGCCAAAGTGGTATGTGGCCGAGGTGTGGAGTGGCAGTCAGTTGAAAGGCACCACTCTCTCCAAGGCCAATGAGGCAGGAGGTGTCACTCCAAGGCTGCCAGACGCGGGCGTGGGTAAGGATGCCGCTAAGGGCAGTCTACGATACGGTGGGTGCCCAAGCATTGGTACAAGGGAAGCACGGGTGGTCGCATAAGGGCGTCGATCGCCGCCAGCATTGTTTGTGGTGAACAATCGTGGTGCGCCCCCAACTACCACATCTACCCCGGCAACGGTGCATGCAACATGGCAGGTGTGCGTTGAGCGGTCGTGGTGGTCATACAGTGCGGGCTGCGCAGCATGGTACAAATCAGCTGTACTTCGGCCATTGGGTAGGGCATTTTCTCCTGCAGTACACTATGTAGCGGCCCATGCAGGGGTGAGAACACGCATGGTGGTGACTGCACTGAGCACCGGAAACAGGTAAGAGGGTGCACGCATGCAGCTCATCATTGGCACATGTCCGGATGGGAGGCAGACCACGCAGTCTGCATCGCGTGCATCTGGTGGTAGGCAGAGGGTACGGGAAACCACATGGGGTGCCGACAATCGCGATAGGTGGCGTTGTCGGCTCGGCAGTACAGAGGACGATATCGCAGTGAGCCGGTTGCCATATGTGCCTGGCTTGTCTTCATCTCATTCACACCATTGGGGACAAGGCTGTGGTTTACACAACTCCTTGAAGGTGTTCCCAGGACCAGCAAGCGGTACAAATGTGACAGGATGGGGATGCAGGCAGGCGTACAGGCCTCAGCATGAGGATGTCATGGACAGTTATGCCAGGGTATCGCTTGACACAGAGGTCATTGGCACAAGTGGGTGGCGGTGCTTTGGCAACTTTTATGCCCCACACTCCAATGGTGCATGTTGGGTTCATGTCACTTCGGTGCGGGTGTGACGGATGGTCATGCATTCTGCGAGTGCGGTGTGATGGGCCGAAAGGAGAGGCACACAGTGAGTGCAGTGTGAGCGAATCAAGCCATGACTCATGGGGGAACCTTGATCAGCCTCCGGCTGCACAGGGGTGCATGAGAAGGTGCGCAGATCGTCACGTTGCAAGGCATGATGCTGACCGAGAAAACAGTCATCACAGTCGGTGGGACACGCCATGATGCTGCTGGAAGGACATTACAAGCGGCGGCACTGGGTGCAGTTGCAGGCACAGTTGACACCCCATTCACCTGTGTCGGCATGACGGTGAGGGTCGATAGTGCAGCTGGCATGGTGTATAACTCGCTCATCAAGCTCGGCATTCGGAACACATGGTGGTTGCACAAGGGCGTTGCTGGGGTGTCATCACATGTGCCAGAGGGTATGTGGCAGAGGCCTTGGATGCGACAGCCTCTGCACCATCATCGGGTAGGGCATGCCCTCAGGATACCAGGATAGAGAAAACATGTCTAGCACGCCTTATGGAAAGGTATAGAGGCCCATCAATGGCCTCCAATGGCGGTCGCTGTCAACAGCGAGTGTGTGACGTGGCATCGTCATGGGCCACATCAGCGGTGTTGCTCATTGGGTTGCCCATCTAGCAGGCCAAGGAGCAAGGTCGGTATGGTAGAGTCGCGCTGTGGGGTGAGGAATCGGTTGGAATGAAGCGCAAAGGTGGTCGGTATTAAGAAGGCGGTTGTGAGGTGGGTGGTACGGATTGTAGAGTAGCATATTAGGAGTTTCTCGGCATGTAGGAACGCTAAGGTGGCGAATAGAAGAGGAGTATTAAGGAAGGTTGAGGTTGGAAAACGGTTTATGGTGTCGCCTTGGCCTTCAGTGGACGGTGCACCCTACTGTGGGTTACGCAGCGATTTATAGTGTCGCCCGAAGCGGTCCACTCTCTCACTCACCGAGCTGTCCAGCCATCACCATTCCTTCAATAAGTACAAGTATGACACTGGACTTCCACCCGGATGGCACGAGGAAGCCAAGAAGGAGGAAGGAGGTATAGGGATCCGACAACTCGTTCGAGGAAATTCGACTTGCCGGTGGAAGTACAAGACCCGAGCCCTCGGTCCTCTATTAGTGGGTTGTTCTAATGTAAGGGCAACCTACTCGGGTACTGATTCCAGTACCTGCTGGGAGACCAACAGCGGGACACCATCCAGCCCTGTGACCTACCCAGGGCCTAACCCAGGGACTCGAACCCTAAGCTTACCCACAGGCACTACCAGACACTGGCAGGGAGGTCCAGAAGTAAGTATATAAAAGACAATGTAGCTAAATACATGTGAGCTGCTTACCTGGCAGGGAGGTCCAGAAGAGAACAACCAGAGGACCCCCTTACCTAAGCAGCAACTATATAGCTACAGTGACTGTGACATAACAAGCCTGTCACAGGCAGCAAAGAAGACAATAGAAGATTAAGGGGAAGGGATTAAAGCAAACATATGAGAAGGGAAGATAGAGAAATGATTAAAGAAGTAATATAGTAAAGGGATAAGAGAAATGAAGGAGATAAAAGGAATAAAGGAAGGAAAAGAGGAATAAACTGGTAGTCCCCTGACAGTCATGGGCATATGCCCCCTCTCGAAGATGAAGAGACTGATTGCATTGGTGCTTGGTCTTTTACTTATTGGCATTATTGGGTGTTACTTGGTATATATTGCATGCTCTCACTTTGTGAAGAATAATAAAACTTGTTCTGCACTGGATAGTTTATTTCGAAAATAGACAACTGTGCACCAACTGAGATTGAACAGAATAGGCTTAACTTGTGAGTTATGTTAGTTGTATTCCTTCACATCACGTCTATTCACATGATTTTCAGAAGTGAATATTCCTCTGTTTCAATTTTGTGTTATTGTTTCAATTTTGTGTTATTGTTTCAATTTTGTGTTATTGCTTATACATTGTCTAGTGAACACTATTGAGGATGCCATGCTCATCCTTTTCAACACAGTCATCATTGCAGTGATGTTATTCAATTCCCTGAGAACCTTGAGGGAGTTAAGAGAGTTGAGAGAATTTCACACCAAGTCACTAACTCAGGTGTTTGTTGAGCAAAGTATGTTTTTCAGTGGTATAATACATTGTGGCTAATTATTATAAAGGTGTGCTACGATATGGGTATCTATTTTAGTTGTTATTCCAAATTTACATCTAAACTACAGTCAGGTTTGTGCTCACAGTAACCTTAACAGAAGCCATCACATCCGAGGTATTTCTCAATAAAATCCCACATAAAGTTGGCTGAGTAGTGATTATGACAGGTCTTAAGAGTAAATGATTCATTGATAACTGGTGCAAATAACGAATTAATAAAATATCAATAGCCTACTCTTGGTGACATTCTTACTCCTCTGCAGGACAGGTAAGAGCCCTGCAATACGACTATTTGGGTAACTTGACTGATACCTCATATAGCCTGTCAATCATTATCCTCTGTTGGATTTATTTAGACCTCCAAGAGAAGCATTCCAATCCTAATGGCACCACTGTCAGGGGAACCCCTGGTTCCGAATCCCAACCAACACCAACCCACCCGTATCCCACACCTACCGACCGAGGATCGCTCGACACACTCCCGGCAGTACCGAACATACCATGCGCCGAACCGATATCCCCGTTGGCGGGCACCCCCCAGGAACGCTGACTACGATCCCTGGCTCCCCTTCCGTCGTTCATTCTCGGTGTTGAGACCCCGGCGGAACTTCCCGGTCGACACAGAGGGCGAAGCCTGGTAGAGCACGGAGCGCCTTAGCGATGGCACTTATATACAGTAGTTAGTGGGCGAAGGGTTCCCTAGAGTTTTCTCTTTGGATCCCCCTTCGCCAGTGCGCCACCTGAGGGTAGAACGCCTGCTTAGGTTGCCCTTACAGTAGAAAACTCTCTCCCTTGAGCACCGGCTGCCCCTTCGTACAACTCCGAATTGAAACTCTTCGGAAGTAGCGACAGCGGCAGCCCCTCCTCACTCACTATAAAAAGAGAACTTCTCCTCCATGGACTTGCCATCGGCCCAGGAGCTACTGGACCGACTGGCCGGTATAGAACAGGAGTTACTAAGAGAAAGAAGAGAGAAGCAGGATCTGGAGATGAGGCTGAACGCACTACAGGCGACCACAACGAATCTAGTGGCAGGCCTCCAGACCCGTGTTCGGCAGCCCACAAAACGAATAGTAGAACCCGCTAAGCCCTCCGAGTTCGATGGTGACCGTTCGCATGGGCGTGCGTTCATGCAATCCTGCACCTTGTACCTCGGCGTCTGTGCCACCGATTTCCCCGACGAGCAGTCCCAGATCCTCTGGGCACTGTCCTTTATGAAGACAGGGAGAGCAGCGACCTTCTCCAGCCGAATGTTCGCACATGAAGCGAAAACAGGCAAGCCACTCTACGCCAACTGGAAGGCCTTTGCAGAAGCCTTTTGGGAACATTTCTACCCCCTGCACGAAGCCACGAAGGCAGCAAACCAATTAGAGTCACGCCATTACCACCAAGGCAAATGTTCGGTCGACGAGTATATCGACCAATTCAAGGACCTAGTCGGAAAGGCCGAGTACACGGATGGTCGGTCCATTGTCATGAAGTTCCAACGAGGCCTCGACCCCACTATCCAAAGTCGCATCGCGCTGATGCTAGACGGGAGGCCGAAGGACGACGACATCTCGGCGTGGTACACTGCAGCATGGGCGGTAGCTCTCACACGCGTGGCAAACGAAGCCTTTCAGGGTCCGTGATTCCCATCATTACACGCCCCTGTGTCACAGCCTAGCTGGAGACCCATCGAACACCTGGCCAGGCAAGCGATGGCCGCCCCCCCCCCAGAACGCCGTCGGCTCTCATCCCCCCAGCGCTACCCCCTGGGCCCGCCCCAATGGACGTTGACACAACCAGGCGGCGGTATCCTTTGCCACTCACGTGTCAGCATTGTGGTAAGGCCGGCCACTTCACCCGAGAATGTCCTCAGGCATATGATGTGCGTTTCATGACAGCAGAAGAGCGTGAAGAGATGCTGGAGTACTGGATGGTCTCCGCAGACCTTCGAGATACCGGCAAGGCTGGGGAGGTTGAAGATGTAGATCCAGGGGATTTTGCCCAAGGCAGCGAGTGAAGGATGTGCCCTCGCTGCCCCTGTTTAATCGCTTTGCTGCTCTGTCTATAGATTCTGATACGGAGAATACAACTCGGGATTCAGACGATGATGCCTCAGCCGTAAGCGATACAGACACTCCCAAACCGACCCTACCAAAGTTGCCACCCCCCCTAGGTTGAAACGCTGGGAACGTAGCCTCCCAAAACATTACGTAGTGGCTTCCACCCCCTTCCCAAACTCCCTGAACCTCAAGGTAGAGATACAGACTACCGATACCGCCGAAGTCAAGGGGGTGACCACCCTACTAGACAGCGGGGCTACAGGACTGTTCATAGACCAGGAGTTCGCGATTGCTGAAAGGCTGAACTTGCGCTCACTGACTCGACCCGCACCAGTGTACAATGTCGACGGTACACCAAACGAGGGAGGAGCAATTCGACACATTGTCAACGTGATCTTACGCTATCAAGACCACTTGGAACGAGCCTTATTTGCTGTAACTAACTTGGGAAAATACAACATGATCCTTGGTTATCCCTGGCTCCGCAACCATAATCCCACAATCAACTGGTGCACCCAAGAGGTCATGCTAAACCGGTACCCTGTCCAATGCCACACATGCCGGGTCAAGCTAGAGAAAGAGCGTCGAGAGGAAATGGCAGTCCAAGCTCTTCGAACCGGCCCCCTGCCGAGCATGATGACAGATGAGTCGGAGGCCTGCGAAGGTATTGGCGACGGCACACCCTTCCTCAAACCAGGTGATCGCCTTTTCGCGACCGTGGCCCCCCCCGGACGTTCCAATCGCTACCATTGCGACCGCCATGACCGCGCAGCAATTGGCCAAACGAGCGCTTCGGAGCACTCCCCCGAGGGAGAAAGGGACGATTCCGCCCTACCTCCAAGACTTTAATGACCTCTTCGAGAAGGAGTCCTTCGATTCTCTCCCTGAACAAAGGACGTGGGACCACGCAATCAAACTAGAGCCGGGAGCGAAACTCTCAGCTTGTAAGGTGTACCCCCTCTCTCCAAGTGAACAGCGAGAGTTGGACAAGTTCTTATGGGAAAACCTGCGTACCGGGTGCATCCGCCCTTCGAAGTCCCCCATGGGAAGCCCTGTGTTCTTTATCAAGAAGAAGGATGGCTCCCTCCGACTCATCCAGGACTACCGGGTGCTCAACGTGATGATGGTGAAGAATTGGTACCCCCTTCCCATCATCTCGGAGCTCATCGCACAACTCCGGGGAGCCAAGTACTTTACCAAGCTGGATGTGCGGTGGGGGTTTAACAATGTGCAGATCAAGGAAGGAGACGAGTGGAAGGCAGCATTCCGCACGAACCAAGGACTATTCGAACCCCTCGTCATGTTCTTCGGCCTCACTAATAGCCCCGCGACATTCCAAACCATGATGAACGACATCTTCCAAGACCTCGTCATGGAGGGACACGTGTGTGTGTACCTGGATGACATCCTCATCTTCACCGAAACTCTCAAAGAACACCGACGAGTAGTTCAGGAAGTCCTGGAACGACTGAGGGCCCACAAACTTTACCTTCAGCCGGAGAAGTGCGAGTTTGAACGGACCAGGATAGAATACCTGGGCCTCATTATATCTCATGGCAAGGTGGAAATGGACCCCATCAAGGTAGAAGGGGTCACAAGTTGGCCGACCCCATCTAACCGAAAGGAGGTGCAGGCCTTCCTGGGCTTCGCCAACTTCTATCGGAGGTTCATTGAGAGATTCTTGCATCATGCCAGGCCGTTGTTCGAGCTTGTGAAGAAGGACACAAAGTGGAGGTGGGGAGATGATGAACAGATGGCCTTCGAAGGGCTCAAGACAAAGTTCACAACGGCGCCCATCCTTGGGTTTGCCGACGATGCCCGCCCTTACCGAGTGGAAGCAGACAGCTCTGACGTAGCCACAGGGGCAGTCCTCTCGCAGCAGTCACACGAGGATGGGAAGTGGCACCTGATCGCCTTCTACTCGAAAAGCCTCTCCCCAGTAGAGAGGAACTATGAGATCCACGACAAGGAGATGCTCGCTATCATCCGGGCCCTGGAGGAGTGGAGGCACTTCTTAGAGGGTGCCGAACACCGCATCAAGATCTGGACCGACCACAAGAACCTAGAGTACTTCCGATCCTCGAAGAAGCTGAACCAGCGACAGGCCCGCTGGTCCCTCTACCTCTCATGCTTCAACTTCGACCTGCGGCACAGGCCGGGAGTAGCGATGGGGAAGTCCGACGCACTCTCGCGCTGATCCGACCATGGGTCGGGCGCGGGCGACAACAGAGACTTAGTCCTGCTCTGGCCAGAGCTATTTGTGATACAGGCATTGGAAGGGGTGGCACTGGAAGGGGAAGAGCGAGGGATCGCCTGAGAATTGAAGAGGGCACTAGAAGGAGGGAGGCTAGAGGACGAAGTGGCGGAGGCGGTGAGGAAGCTGCGGGAGGCAGGAGGGAAGTCGTTGGTCTTGGCTGAATGGACGGAGGCCGATGGGCTGTTGACCTTCCGAGGCAAGGCATACGTTCCAGACATGAGAGACCTCCGATGACGGATCATAGCCCTTTATCACGACTCCAAGGTGGCTGGACATCCCGGTCACTGGAAGACCCTCGAGCTCATCTCCAGCAACTATTGGTGGCCTCACATGTCTTGATACATCGGCGAGTACACCAAGACATGCGACCTGTGCCTACAGACAAAGGCCCAGAGGCAATGACCGGTTGGGGAACTCCACCCGCTCCCGATCCCCGAGGCATGGTGGGACACTATAAGTGTAGACTTCGTAGTGGAGCTCCCCAACACGCATGGGTACGATGCCATGATGAACGTGGTGGACTCGGTGTCGAAACGGGCACACTTCATACCGACCCACACGACAGTAACGGCGGCCGGAGCACCACGACTCTTCCTACACCACGTCTGGAAGTTGCATGGGTTGCCGAGGGTGGTCGTGTCTGACTGAGGGGTGCAATTCGTCCGCGAGTTCACGCGAGAGCTCTACTGCCTACTAGATATTTGTCTGGCAGCCTCTATGGCCTACCACCCACAGACGGATGGCCAGACCGAACGAGTGAACCAAGAACTGGAACAGTACCTCCGCCTCTTTGTCAACGAGAGGCAAGACAACTGGGATGACCTCTTGCCCCTAGCCAAATTCCAGTACAACAACCACGTTCACACCTCGACCCATGAATCCCCCTTCTTGTTAGATACGGGCAGACACCCGGGGATGGGATTCGAACCGCATCAACCCCCATCGCGCCTCGAGTCGGTGAACGAGTTCAAGGAGTGGATGGAAGGAGCACTCTCGGAAGCAAAGGCAGCCCTAGTAAAAGCAAAGGATGATATGGCGACTTATTACAACCGTAGGTGCCAGCCGACTCTGACATTTGCCCCAGGAGACAAGGTGTACCTCGACACTGGCGATATTCACACTAATCGACCGTCCAAGAAACTAGCACACAGGCGACTTGGCCCCTACCTCATGGAGGAACAAGTGGGGTCTCATGCATACCGACTCTGCCTCCCGAAGGCCCTGAGCCATCTTCACCCGGTCTTCCCCGTCATCAAACTCACCCCAGCCTTAGCAGACCCCATCCCGGGTAGACGACAGCCCCCTCCACTGCAGCCAATTCTCGTCGACGAAGAGGAACACTTCGAAGTTGAACAAGTACTCGACAGCCGGATGAGAGCGAATCGCCTACAGTTCCTCATCAAATGGAAGGGCTATGGTTATGAAGAAAACTCATGGGAGAACGAAGACAACGTCCGAGCCCCCGACCTCATCGCCGACTTCTACCACTGGCACCCGGGTGCCCCACGCCAAATCCGCGCCTTGGACACGTCCACCTTCAAATCCCACACGCCAGTCCTGCCCGTGGGGATTAATGCATCAGGGATGCCGCATTCTAGAAGGGGGGTGATGTCAGGGGAACCCCCGGTTCCGAATCCCAACCAACACCGACCCGCCCGTATCCCACACCTACCGACCGAGGACCGCTTGACACACTCCCGGCAGTACCGAACGTACCACGCACCGAACCGATATCCCCGTTGGCGGGCACCCCCCAGGAATGCTGACTACGATCCCTGGCTCCCCTTCCGTCGTTCGTTCTCGGTGTCGAGACCCCAGCGGAACTTCCCGGTCGACACGGAGGGCGAACCCCAGTAGAGCGTGGAGCACCTTAGTGATGGCACTTATATACAGTAGTTAGTGGGCGAAGGGTTCCCTAGAGTTTTCTCTTTGGATCCCCCTTCGCCAGGTAGGCTAGCCCCCATGTATTAAGTACCCTACTAAAGCTTTGGATCCCCCTTCACCAGTGCACTGCCTGAGGGTAGAACACCTGCTTAGGTTGCCCTTACAACCACCCACTCTTCCCCTCATCCCATTGGCAGCTTCTATGCAGCTATACGACGCATGCACAATGCCATTATGGACAAATTTGGTAACCGGAACATCACCGAGTCAATTGACCCTGGATTCTCCTCATCCAATGAAATTGAGCTCAAGGATCTCCCTGCTTCCAATACAGGTTGGATTGACCTCGATGAGTATCCATGGGCAGGGAGGAGTTTGGGAGAGATAGAGAACATGGCTCCAGCAGGATCGCAAAATTTGGGTAAGCTTTATTCGTTATTTCAGCTGTGGTAGGTTGTTCCAGTTCTCTGTGATGATTCAATTTTGTTTGCAGATGCTATTGAAACAATATAGAGATTGAAAAGGACATCGACGTTCATATATTGGGGAACCAGAACTAGTATGATAGTATTCACTGAGAGCTCAGGATGTTGTCTTAGAATATATTTAATTATGATTGTGCCAACTGATCATTTGGTGTAGATATGTGAAAGGCAACAAATACTGTGAAAGGCAACAAATTCCCACAGTAATGTGTTCTTCCAACTGGGCCAAAAGGCCACTATGCCAGGTTATCTGGCATTAGTCTGTGGGCACTATTTAAACAGCAACTTGTTACATGTATTCACCAACCATTGCAATGGTATGTAACAGTACCTTCTCCTTAGGTACCGAGCCCTCGAGGTGCCACAGTGATGATATCTTAACAGGTTTCCCAGGCCTGTCTGTAGCTCCCCCCAAGCACTCTAATTACTGTTTGACATAGCAGACCCCCATGATGTCATGGACAATCATGTAAGCCAGGGTTCCTGGGGTCCAAGTGATTGCAACAACCCTCTAAATTATTACACACACAGGGATTTGAACCGCTGACCTTTGGTAACCTGGCATACTGTGAAAGGCAACAAATTCCCACAGTAATATGTTCTTCCAACTGGGCCAAAAGGCCACTAGCCAGGTTATCTGGCATTAGTCTGTGTTGGGTCATGATTTTATTCCCCTGCATTTGTGTTTTGCACTTGCATCTTTGGTTCTCTTTTGCACTTTTCTCTTTTGCATGTGTGTTCTCTGGCGCTTAAAATAAGCGCCCATAACGACACACCATTGCGCACCTTTGGGCCTTGTCTTTAGCATCCATATTGACAAGCCCCAAAGGCACTTGTTGCTGTGTGTGTCAGTTATCAGTCTTATTAGACCTTCCCTGCCATCAGGTTATGGGCCCCAGGTTTTAACCGGCTCACACTACAACACACACTCCTCCAATCTTCCCCATACTTTGCACACACCTTTATACAGGTTGCATCCACTTTCAGTCAAATTTTCAGCCTTATCCATTGACATCTGACTCCTTATCATATCAATCAGTCATCCACACTCCACAACACCATTACCATGTCAAACAGTCATCCTGACTCTTCTGCCTTTCATCTCACACCCCTCAACAACACCAACTACCCCC
>QLPI01008880.1:0-14504 GCA_003314275.1 Chroogomphus rutilus
TCAATGATGTAGAGAGGAATTATGATATACATGACAAGGAGATGCTAGCCATCATGCGAGCATTGGAAGAGTGGAGGCACTATCTGCAGGGAATGATGCAACCATTTGAAATATGGACGGATCACAAGAACCTAGAATACTTCATGACAGCAAGAAAGCTGAACCGCCGCCAGGCCAGGTGGTCACTTGAATTGGCAGACTATGATTTTATCCTGAAGCATCGACCAGGTCAACTCAACAAGAAGGCTGACCTCCTCTCAAGACGGGAAGACCATAAACAGGGAGTAGAAGGAGACAACACAGGAGTTACAGTGTTGAAGCAAGAGTTCTTCCGAGCAATAAGGGGAGAGCTCAGAGGAGAGGAGGAAGACCTGATGAAAAGGATCAGAAAGGCAAAGAACATAGAGAGTAAAGTCAAAGAGAGGGTAGAGAGCGGAGAGAAGGATTGGAAGGAAGAAGAGGGGATTATAACATGGGAAGGAAGGATATACATACCAAAGAACAGGAAGCTTCGAGAGGAAATCATTCATCTACACCATGACATGCCTACTGCAGGTCACCCTGGGAGGTTCAAGACAACAGAACTTATCCTCAGGAACTACTGGTGGCCAAGGATACATGGAGATGTGAGAACGTATGTGGATGGGTGCAGTAGGTGTCAACAAACAAAGACGTTCCCAGCAAAACCAAAGGGGACTCTAGCTCCAAATGCAATTCCAACAAGGATTTGGCAGTACATATCAGTGGACCTCATCACCCAATTACCACAAAGCCTGGGATATGATGCAATTATGGTGGTGGTGGATAGACTGTCCAAACGAATTAGATTGGCACCAACAAATGGAGAGGTCACATCAGAAGGGATTGCAAGGATCTTCAGAGACATGGTGTGGAGAGACTTTGGACTCCCAGAAGTGGTGATTAGTAACAGGGGATCTCAATTCATCTCAAAGTTTACAAAAGACCTATACCAACTGCTAGGGATAAAGATGAACCCTTCAACTGCCTATCATCCCCAGACAGATGGACAAACAGAACGCATCAACCAAGAGGTGGAGCAATATCTATGGCTGTTTGTCAACCATCGGCAGGATGACTGGGTGGAATGGTTGCCATTGGCAGAGTTCAGCTATAATGATAAGATCCAAGTGTCGACAGGATACTCTCCATTCTACTTAAACTATGGACAACATCCAAGGAAGTCCACAGAGCCACGAAGGGAGATAGAAACAGAGGTGGCAGATGTATTTGAGAGAAGGATGAAGAAGATAAGAGAGGAGGCAGCAGCAGCACTAGAAAAGGTGGCATCAGATATGAAGAAGTATTATGACAGAGGAAGGCAAGACATACCACAATATCAAGTAGGGGACAAGGTTTACTTGGAAGGCCTTAATGTCACCACCGACCGACCCTCAAAAAGACTAGAAGACAGACATTATGGCCCATTCCCAATTGTGGCAAAAGTGGGAGAACGTGCCTATAAACTGCGACTACCTCCC
The DNA here is from genome assembly GCA_003314275.1 of Chroogomphus rutilus. Classification (NCBI taxonomy): domain Eukaryota; kingdom Fungi; phylum Basidiomycota; class Agaricomycetes; order Boletales; family Gomphidiaceae; genus Chroogomphus; species Chroogomphus rutilus. The sequence goes on from QLPI01008880.1 coordinate 1,500, forward strand.
AATTGGAAGAACATCCATCCTGTGTTTAATACTGTCCTTCTACGTCCTGCCCGAATGCCCACATCCTCCATACAACAAAAGCCAACACCCCCTCCACCAGTGATGACACCAAAAGGAGTAGAGTATGAAGTGGAGGAAGTTCTGGATTCCAGAATGTGCAGAGGAGTGCTGCAGTATCTGGTGAAGTGGGTTGGATACCCCAGAGAAGAGAATTCGTGGGTGCCAGAGAAGAACATGAGGAATGCATGACAGAAAACACAAGAGTTCTACAGGCAATTCCCAGCTGCACCCAGGCACATAGGCCACATCTTCCACAAACTACCCTTTCGCCCATACCAAACCCTGGTGGTGACAGAAGGTGTGAGCGGCATGCAAAAGGCCATTGAACACGCAGTGGTGATCAGCACGGCAAGTCAGCGCAACAAGTGCACAATGGCAAGTGTGACAGGCGCACGATGCTCTGTGGTGGTGGATGCAGCGAGTCAACGCAACAAGTGCGTGATGGCGAGTGCGACACGTGCGTGACACACTCGGCAGTGGTGGTGGACGCGGCGAGTCAACACAACAAGTGTGCAGCAGCGAATCGGCGCAACAACTGCACGACGGCGAGTGCGACACCTGCTTGACACACTCGGTGGTGGTGGTGGACATGGCAAATCAGCGCTATGAGTGCGCGACGGCGACAGGTGTAAACGCAGGTGGCACAACAGGTGCGCAGGTGTGAGAGCGGTGGATGCAGGTGTGCGTAGGAGTGTGGGGGCAGGTGCAGGTGTTAGGATGGTGCGAGGGCGGCAGGTGCATGTGCAGGTGCAGGTGCAAGGGCGGTGCACCAGTACGCGATGGTGGGTGTGACAGGCGCACAGGCGTGAGGGCGGCAGGTGTGTGTGGGGATGGCACGAGAGCAGCGGGTGCATGTGAGGATGGTGCAAGGGCGGCGGGTGCAAGGGCGGCGGGTGCATGTGAGGATGGCATGAGGGTGGCAGGTGCATGTGAGGATGGCGCGAGGGCGGTGGGCATGTGTGAGGATGGCACGAGGGCGGTGCACCAATACACGATGTGGGCACAGCGCAACAGGTGCGCAGGCATGAGAGCGGCAGATGCAGGTACGCATAGGGGTGCGGGGGCAGGTGCAGGTGTTAGGATGGCGCGAGGGCAGCAGGCACAGGTGCAAGGGCGGTACACCGATACGCAATGGCGAGTGTGACGGCGAATGCGACAGGTGCGAACCCATGCAGATGCAACAACAAGGATCGAGTCACCGCGCATGCCGGCATGACGACGAAAAAACCTGTAAAAGAAAAACGAGTTGCCGCACATGCCGGTGCGACGAAGAAACGACCTGTAATCGTTGCGCATGCCAGCACAACGAGAAAGGTATCCATGGCTAGCAGAGAGCTCCAGAGGGTCTTGGTCCAGGGAGATTGAACCCACGCCGGTGAAACAGGAAGACTAACTAACAATTCTGCGACCCCTGCCTTACCTTCTTCTCGCAAAAAGGATGCCCCACCAATCGTGCATGCCGGCACAATGGCTAGGACGAGTGCAGGGGTCATTTACCTTCTTCTCACCACCTCTGTCGGATGAGACCACGAGTGGGAGGGATAATCAACGAGCAACATAGGCGCTTATACCAAACAAGCACTAGCCCCTCCAACCCGGTACTTTGGATCACTCAGTAGACAAGCAATGATCGATGCATTCATCATCAATGAGGACATTGACCTTAGAAGGGGGGGTAATGTCATGATTTCTCCACTCCTTTCTCTATTACTTGTTATTGGACTCCGCTACTCCGCCAGACCATATGTATAGTTCTTAGGTAATTAGTTAAAGCTCAGTCTTGAGCTGGTCAATACACCGACAAGTATCATTGCTCATTTCCCTCTCTCGCTCTCCAGTATTGAACCTCTTGTTGTTGCTGACAGGTTTACTCCAAATGACCTATACCATTTAATCTCACACACCAGTGATAAACCATTCTTCACTAGTATATGGTCTCAGCTTGGTACATTTGGTTCACCATTTGGTTCACTTCCTTCATCCCATCCCCTCTGTTCTTGTTTATTCTTCCATTCCCAATCCTCCCCTTCTCCCATTTCCCCTTAGGACATTTTCTATTCACTCATTTTTCGGTCATGGCCTATTGTTTTATATTTGGCCATTTTCTATTGTTCAATTTTCACAAACACTCCTATTATTTTATTCTTGGCCATATTTCCATTGTTCTATTCTCGTTTATATTTTATTGTTCTATTCTTGATCACTGTGGACAATACTTCCACATGGTCTCCATACCTTATTCTTTTCTCCATGTCTTATGCCACCCTGATTCCACATCTCACTTCTTAACCTATATAAGTAGTACATGTATGCAGATATTTTCCTCATTCTGAATATCAACTTGGTTTATGCCTTCCTGTCTTCCCTCCTCCTATCTGAAGTCCTCTACTTGGGCCGACACTCTCAGCACTCTCCTGGGTATCTCTTCTGTCTTAAATCAGTGGCACACACAGAAAGTAGGGCGCAACATATTTTGGAACCATTGATGATTTAACCTGAGAAGTGTGAAAAAACTTTGGTGTGAATCAAGTTCTCCGACAAGATGACAGCAAGTGAAAGCCAGTACAGGTTGTTGTCTAAAAAGAATTGTTTAGAGGGGGCCTTAGCAGGTACATTGTCAATTATGTATAGGAATAATAGTTTATGAGTGTAAACTAGAAGTTCTACCCTTGCCTAGGATTATTTCCACTTGATGTTCTATATAATCTGGGTTTAGTTCTTTTACTATGTTTTTGCATACCTTTTCTGTTTTAGACAAGAACCTTCCACTTTAGTAGAAGGGTGAGCTTCACTCTTTGGAATGAACCTCTTGTTTGCCAAAGGGTCTTCAGACCTCTTGATGGAAAGGGTGGCAACTGGTCTTCGGACCAACTTATATAAGAGTGCTAGTTGCACTAGATAATCCAGTGGATTATGGATGAGAGTAAGATTAATTGATTGTTACTTTTTATGCTACAGAACTAGTTTCTATATATACTAATTCTAAGCTGATTATGTAACTCCCCAATCAGGCAAGACTTTCCTGAAATTAGTAGAAGGGTGTGGAAAGGAATGGAAAGTCCTAGAAGCCTGTGGCAGTTATGAGTCACCTTGTAGTCACTAACGAGTCATATTCCCATGGCTGGTAGTCTCGTAATGGTCAAGTCACAAAATATTAATATTAAGCAAATACTTCTGGGCTGACCTTGTATGTAATAATCATTATGTAAACCTAGGAATTTGTTGTACAATGTAGTCTTGAGGACTTGAGCCAGCAGTTTGGCACCATTTTCCATGTGTAAGTGTTTGGCACCTGGCTGTGGGTCCTTGTGGGTCTGAATAGAAATAAGCGAAAAATATAAGTGTTTTTGGAGGTTTTACTTGGGCTTGAAGAGCTTTATGATTTAAGAGTTAATTACTTGAGGGTAATTTACTCTTAAATAGCCAGCCAAAACATTATAATACTTTTTTAGTAGTCCAGATAAGATTAAATTATTCCTTGGAGGAGAGGTTTGGACTCCTGCATGCTGAACCAGTTGGAAAGTGACCAGACTTTAAGGGATCATCCCCTGTTCCCTAATACAATGCACAAGTATGTTGAAGCCAAGCCACCCCAATTGGTCTGCAGGACTTGGCCAATTCTACCAGCATTGTAAAGTCGGTGCTATTGCAATAGTACTCAGCCCATGCATCATCAGCATTTCTAGTGCCTGACAAGTAGGAAGACCTTCTTCCTCTGAATTCTCCTCTTCTTCTTTGTCACTTGATAAAGGGTCAGGTACAAAAGTGCTTTCTAGCATATATCTCAATTTCTCCCACTCCTTGATCTTCCAAAGTTCCTGTTCTTGGTGATTTTGCTTTGCTATCCCTTGAGCAAAATCACTTTTAGATGCTCACTTGTAATATCTCTTCACTTTCCTATGTTTGGCTTCACCCTGAAAATACCATCATCATCTTATGGAAAAGAGTTCTATGGAATTCCTCACTGTCTGAGTAGAAAAGCCATCTGATGGTCAAAAGTGTCAGATAGCATCCGCATAGTAGCCAAGTGCATGGGTTTCTGTGTTACACTCCACTGGTTTTTGCTTTTGTGCTACTTTTTCTGTCATTTTACCTTTTGCAAGGTTTGCTACTTGACGACAAGCTCTGGTATCATCTTCAAATGGTAAATCAAATGTTGTGAATGTTAAACATGTCTTTTCTTCAAATTTTTATATTGCTATACCTAGACGTTCTGTCAAGTATTCAAAGGAGATAACCATTGTTCAGTGTGAAGCCAGAGCTTTGCTAAGGCATGCCATGTTGCCAATTCAAAGAGTAGTTCATGGATGATTGTGCCATGTGGCACCTCTAGCAAGCCATCAAAAACAGGTATGGCATACTTGGTAGAAGATGAAGAATAATATTAACTTGTAGGAATCAGGGTTCTTACTTGAAGTAGGCCCTCAAAATCACATCCTGCTAACTTCTTCATGGCTGATGCATTTGCATGAAAGTGCCATATTGTTCCATGTCCAACAGGTGTGATAATTCGATAGCTAATACCCATAAGTGGTGTAGAAATGATATGAAAGTAAAAACCATACGACTTATTTAACATTTGGATACAGTCATTCCCTTCCGTGTACAGGATCCTCATCAAATGTTTGAAAATAGATCACGTTATCAAGAGGTCAAAAGTATGTTTCATTAACAGTCATAATAACATCCCACTGTGAAGCATTGGGCTCCAAAACTGCATCAGATGAGATGGAAAGGGACTTGGTGATTCCTGACCACCATTTCTTCATTTTTCTAGGTGTGCTAAAGTTTGGAAAATCGCAAAACAACTCTAGGGTGATGGCCAAAGTGGATGAGGGAGGCTGAGCACAGTAGGATCAAAATACACCAAATGAATTGGGTCTGTATCTGTCAGGCATTGGTAATGCTGATGATAGGGTCGGGAGTTGGTCAAGTCCTGGAGACCGATCAGGGTGGCTTGGCTTCAACATACTCATGTGTTGCACCCTACTTTTTGTGCATGCCACTGATTTTAGACAGGGGAGGTACCCGTGAGGGTGTCGAGGGTGCCAGCCCAAGGGACAACTTCAGACGGGAGGAGAGAGGACAAGGAGGCTTATGCCAAGTTGATATCCAGAATGAGAAAGTATGTACATGCATGCACTACTTATATAGGTTAAGAAGCAAGAGGTGGAATAAGGAATAGAGAACAATAAGGTATGCAGGGCATGTGGGGATATTGTCTACACTGACCAAGAATAGAATGAAGGAATGTAAATGAGAATAGAACAATGAAAATAGGATAATAGAAATGTGGCCAAGAATAGGATAATAGAAGGTGACTGAAATGTAAACAATAGGGTTGTGGCTGAATGTCAAGTACATGTACCGAGACCCCGGTAATTCAGCAGTGCTGACCAAGCAGTCATCCGATGTCCACGTACAAGTGTCCACGCCACATGCATGTCACTTGGTATGCTGGTCTTGGCTCGGCACATCCACCACCCACATTCCTTGCCCATTACCCCTCGCATACTCTATGCCACTCACCATCCATTAATCCCACCATGCCTACTCCTCATTCCTCAATCCGCCTCACCTCGGGACTTCCTGTCCTTGTTTTATCCTCGGTCACAACCATTGTTTATAGTCGGGCACTCCCTATTGTCTTATCCCTGGCCACATCCCTATTATTCTATCTTTTATTGTTCTATTCCCGTTTGCATTCCTTCATTCTAATTTTACTCATTGTGGACAATACCCACATGCTCTGCATACCTTATTGTCCCACATTCTTTATTCCACATGTCGCTTCTTAAACCTATATAAGTAGGGCATGCATGTACATATTTCCTCATTCTGGGTATCGACTAGGCTTAGGCCCCTTGCCTCTTCCTTCCTCTGTTAAGTCCTCTACTCAGGCCGGCACCTTTGGCTGTTGGGTGCAAACTTGCATCTCACCCCTGAGAGACCAATCTCAATATATTGTAATATTGTATCGATTTCGGTATCATTCTGTGCGCTTTTGAATCCTTAATTTTTCTCACTTTTATTTGTATTTCTACCCTCAATATTGAGGGAGTTATTCATGTTTTACTATGTACACTACTTACGGGCGCTTGTCCACGCACGACGCGACTAGCGTGGCCGGCTCCCTGGATTTGGAACCGGCAGCCTGGCTCAAACCTTCGATAGGGTCAAGGGCCGGTTGCAGGGTATATGCGGGTGAAACACGACCCGCGCAAGCCTCCCTCCTCAGTTATTGACTACACTGAGGAGGTGAGTTGTATAGTATTATGTACAAAGCCTCAGGGCTGATTTCTCTTTCATTTCTTTTGTAAGATAAATAAAATAGGTATATTATTCGAATATACACTCAGTTATTGACTACACTGAGGAGATAAATAAAATAGACTGCCTACAAATTCTTCAAACCTACTGTAATTTGCTCATAATCTCATCATTGGCACCCCCCAAGTATTCCTTCTGTCCCAAATCGGTGGCATGCATAGCAAGTAGGGTGCAATACACAAATACGTTAAAGCCAAAGCCACTACTTCCGGCCTGCAGGACTTGGCTGTTCCCCATCCAACATCTCGGCATTCCTGAAGCCTGACACTGAAGATAAAACAAGGACAAAATGTCCCAAGGTTGAACAGGTCAAGGAATAGTAATAGATGGGGTGAGATTAATGGATAATGAATGAAGAAGGAGTGGGTAAAGGATGGGAATGAGGAATGTGGATGGTGGATGTGCCGAGCCAACACTGACGTACCAAGTGACTTGCATATATGGCTTGGTCACTTGTGCATGGAATAGACTGATTGCCCAGTTAGCAGTGTTGAGTTACAGGATACTTGGTATGTGTATTTGACAGTGTTGTAAAAAGGGGTTTCTGAGGCATCTGATACAGAATTGTGATCGATATCCATTCCTACAGTGTGAAAAAGTACTTATGCCTGGATCTATAATGCCACTGATGGCAGCAGCAGCAAGTTCCTCTTGTTCTGAGTCAAGTGCCAGCTTAGCTACAAGGGGTATTTCGTCTCAGAAATATGCAGGCAACTGACACACATCTTTAGAGGGCTGGGGACAGCCAGATGGGTATTTATCAGGCCCAATGGGTTCCAAGCAAGGCTATGTGGGCCTACATTTATGAAACTTTATTTGATAATGTGTCAGAATCAAGGAATAATGTCAAATTTACTTATGGGTGGTAAGATAATGGTCAATCATTCACTGATTCCAACAGAAGATTGATCATTAGCCTTGTCTTGCAATAGGGAACTTTCCTGCAGCTCATAAATGGTATCAATGGTTGGATCATGAAAAATCGGTTCTGTAAGATCCAGATTGCTAGGTCCCAGCACATTGAGTGTGTTCCAATGGAGTTCTTGGTATTTGGTACAATGGGCTCAGTGTCCTCCATATGCCTGACAGTTATCGTGGAAGTCTTTCCTGGACCCCAGACATACTAGAGAGAGAGAGAGAGAGAGAGAGAGAGAGAGAGAGAGATTCAATTATAGTGCTCGAAGTGCAAGCACTTATGGTGCACTCTATCTACAAAAACCAATAGTACTGCATGAGAGATAGTTATCTACTAGGAACTGTGGCAGATAGAATACGTGATATAAGGAGATATGACAACTGGGTTTGTGAGTGTAGGGGAAAACGAGACCCCATTCATTTCCATGGTGTGCTAACAAGTCGCCAGAACATCACAGATGGCTCATGTCCAGTCCAAAATGGGTGGGCTAGGATTGGCAGTGCAAAGGGTATTTTGGTCAATGTGTTTTGCAGAAACATCATGCTTCAGGGATTAGAGTGTCAAGCAGTGGTCAGGTGCAGCTAGTTTAGAGTGTGTGGTTGGCTGGATTAGGCCTCAAAAAGGGGACCTTCCTCAGCAAGTTTGTGCGCATGGTGATCCAGGGCTGCTTTGCACATTGGACATTCCTGGCTTGCTGCATGAGCTCCTGTGCAGATGGCACATCTCAGTGTGATGTGTTGACACAGTATGGGTTTGTCACATTTTTCTTCATTGGGGCAAAGGCAATCTCATGTTATATCTTTGCCTGAGCATTGTCAACAAGATGTTGTCCTCTTGCAGAGCCATGAAAAGTGACCAAATCAATGACAATTATAGCATTGTGGTGGGCGATATAGGAATTTGGTTGTCCGGTGGAGGTGACCCTGGAATGCAATGTGGTGGCTGATGCAGCTATTGGCAACTTGAGCATCCATAAAGAAGAGAACTATAGACATGTGAGTTTTAGTTTGCTGATTTTTCTGTGGGTGGGAGAGGAGTTCAATCTGTTGGAGTGTTGAGGGGTGAGTGATGATGTGGTCATTCTGGTTGATGAGAGAGATAACATTGCAACTGTCTCATGAGGTGTCAAATGTAGTGGGAATACCATGAACAATGACTGGGAAAGTATTTTGGGAAACAGAGAGCTGATTAGAGAGTTTAGGAAGCCAGTGGTGCACTGTGGAGGCCAGATATATTTTTTCAGCTTCACTGCAAGTAGTGAGCCAAATATCCCCGCTCTGGTGTCGACCTGCAGCATGGATCCACGGTGGGATATTCTCTCTGTCCTCATTCCCATCTGCATCTGGTGTGTAGGATCTTGTTTCAAACCAGCCATTGGCATCTTCAATGGCTCTGGCAATTTTGTCTCCTAGCTCCTCATCAGACAGGTCTGAGAGCACTGGATTGTTGCAATCAGATGCGCAAGTGTGAGGTCAAATCGCATATTGTGGAATGGTGTTTTAGGAGTTGGCTGTGGGGCTGGCAGAGTGGGTGAGGTAAGGACAGCTGAATAGGTGGGTTTCCCAGTGGGTTGCATGGTGTTTGGAAGGCCTAAGTGGGTGGAGGTAGCACCCAGATGCTTATATACTTTGGTTAAATGTAGGTCGTGTGAATCTATGAGCGTCAATCAGGCTGTGGAAATGAGGTTGCAGCTTTGGTGCAGGGTATCAAGAAAGATTGTCACTGTTTTAGCAGTCTTGGTCTTAGGGAGAGCAATTCTGTATATCAGAGTACTAAGTTGTTCGAGTATGGTAGCTAATGATGCTGCAGTAGGCTGTCCTGGGAGTTCAACAGGCAGCGGCAGTGGTGGTTGGACCGTGGGAGCCATTGGAATCATCCTGAGCACACTCAGACTGGATGGGTGCCAGTTTGAGATGTCAGTGAATGGATGGAGTGTGTGGTTGAAACATGTTGAGTGTTCAAATATAGGGTGAGTCCTTAAGCGCCCTGGCGATGGTGGTGGTTGGAGTTCAAGGAGCCCCCCCAGCCATACTAAAGGCATGAGTGCACAATTATGCACTGGGGGTATGCAGGACCCCTGAAAGTCAGGTGAGCACTCGGATCCAAAATCCGGATGGATTGAGCCATTTTTGGCATTGAGGTTGGATACTTTTGCCGTTCATGTCCAGACGGAAGGACCAAAATGACCTCAAGGCTGGTACGGGTCCAGACAAGCTGGCATTTTTGGGCTTGTGGCCAGATCCCAGATCCGGACAGAAGTATGTCTACTCAGCATGAAAAATTCAGAGGTGGCCCAACAGTCTGGTGGTTAGTGGCCTACATGTGAAGCTTAGGTATTTTGTTGCCAGTTTAAATGTTTAAATATGGCATCATGTTATTTTATTTTATTTTTATTCTATTTTTTTCAGCCTTTCAATCCCATTTCCCTTCCCTAGATATAATGGCCAGATCCTAATCCAGACGGAGACCTTGCTAGCGGTCAGAAGGGTAGATCTCAGTCCGGACGGACTGTCTCTCTGGTATTTTAGTCCGGACGGAAATGAAAAATTTCGGATCAGGCCTTTACCGTGACTTTCAGGGGTCCTGGGTATGCTCACCTGGTATTGTTGGCCGCTAACAGGCCTGTTAAAGAGAAGTTATTTTTGCAAAGTTCATGATCATGTGTACACATTCCCGTCCAATTTCATCCTGCTTCTTCGTCTCCACCCTGTCATGCGCATCGAGTGAATCAGAATCTTCTGACTCTTCATCCACTGCTATAGCGACATCATCAGTCACCACCAAGTCTAAGAAAAGCTGGGGGAAGAAAAAGTCCAAGTCCGAAGAGCCAAAGTCAAAGTAAGTTAACTATATGCGTCAAATGTCTATCTAACTCACGGGATGCAGTGCATTGCCTTCCTTGACTCCCTGTTTCTCGAAATGTCGCAAGCACCCCATGCACTGCTTCTGCATCCGCCAATATCAGTGCTCGCCGGCTACGTGCATCGTCCTCCTGCAGTCGCGAACTACGCTGACAGCCCGGCGGATCTCATTTTGGTCGATTGGCTGGTGTCGCTTGCCCATCCAGGCTGGGTGCCTGACCAAGCACAGTGGCCGGTAGGGCGAGTAGACTGCTCAGAAGAGGCGAGTTCTCAGTCGAACATGGCGACCGGAATAATGCAGGAACCACATCTGCATGCACAAGGTACCGGTGCAGAGCATCCACGGGAAGTGAGTGGAAGTCCACCTGGCTCGGAGTCAGCTTGTCTCGTAATCCCCTCCTTAGCGCAATTCCTCACCGTGAGGTGCCCGTTCTCACCATCTGTCCTCTTTGAAAATGTTACTGGCATGCTCGACTGTGTCTCGACTCGTTTCCGCTTCACCTGTGGCTCTGCGACTCCCTCCAAGCTCTCCCCACTACGCTTCGCTCCTGCTGGAGGCCCGATGAACTGACTGTCATCTGTGTTGAGCTGCTTGCGTGCCGTTGGATGCGACTTTGAGCCTGTAGGTCGCAGTTGCATTGGAACTCTGGCAGAGCTTGCCCTAAGCTTCCCACGCGTGTTATATTTTCATCATGTTCCATTAGTGCCATACTGTTCTGCTAGACTAAACCACAAAACACGGTATGGGTGCCCCCTAATTCCTATTATTTTGATCATTTGGCGAATGTCTATGCTCATACTGTCACTGCCCAACAAGTGACCACATGATGCGACTAGCGACCCATTGTCAAGCAGCACAACAACACCATTCGAACGTGACTTGACTCCACAGTCATCCCCTGTGCCAAAGTGTTTGAAATTAGCAAAATCCAAGACGGCTGACTCGGCAACAGGCAAGAAGCTGATCAAGAAGTCGAAGCGCAAGAAATATTAGGCAAACATTTCCAGATGTCTCTCGTGTTACTTATGTTGTTCAAGTTTTCATCTCTTTGCAATACTGATTAGAAGTGTTGTATCAGTTAATGGTAATTGTAATGAAAAATAGGCAATTATGATTTGAGAAGCAAATTGTAATGCAATGCAATTCATATTTCCAGCAGTGCTGGGATGCAAACATTGGGATGAATTGTAATATATTATAAGTAAATGTAATGTATTACAAGATTGAATTGCAATTGCCATTGAGGGGATGAGTATGTCCATAATCATTTTGATAATTGTGATGAATTGTAACAGATTTTGGCTATTATGATTGAATATGATGTGACCGGTTTCCTGTTGATGTTACTCCGCTGTAGGACAATCATACCAAATAAGGAATACATCACGTGTCTCTTGTGCTAAAATTCTGCCTCCTAATCTCAATCGACATCAAACTTTGTTCTAGTGCTATGAAATCAGTGCCAGAGCTATATTTGAAGCCTTCGACGGCTCATCGCTTTGCCACACCGCCGCTGAGTAACAGATCACATTGGACACTTTCCCAACTCGAACCTGGTGGCTCTGCTGGATACACTCGTCTCCTTATACTGTCATGTCGTCTCGTATTGAACAGGCCAGAAGTGTTATGAGAGCCTCCTTCGACCAGCCAGAAGGACCAACGAAAGATCAAGTGGAGGAGATATGCCAGCTGAGTTATTACGCGTTATTACCAGTCATTTTCAATAAATATATGTATACTGAGGGTATTCCACTTTTAGAGATTCTCTCAAGGCGATACAGATTCTTATTCACGAAAAATTGACATATCTGAAGGAATTTGCGCCACATCAAGTTGAAAGCGTAAGTACCGATCCATCACTACCTACGAAACGATGACGCATATGGTTGAATTGAAAAACAAGGTCTTCGCCATTTTGAGTAATTTTCTTGCAGAAGGATCTCCGGAATTCTTGGGCTTCTGCACAGCCGAGCACCAGTTCATGAATACCAATCATCATTTGGGGATTGGGAACTCCTGTGAGCGACACAGCACCGAATTTGAAGGGACCGTGAAAGTCATCAAACACAGTGCTTGATAATTTGATCAGAAATAGCGGGTCATGGACCCATGCAAATCTCTTAACTCCGCCACCAAGTCCCATCAGAGAGAAAGTAACGCTTCCCAATTCTATTTCGACTTCTGATCCGGGGTCTCCCGCACTTTCTGCTGCACATGAAAGAAGTTCTCGTACCGGAGTCAAATCACGGTAGGTGACCATGCACCATTTGATACGCGATATTTCTTAAGCACCATCTCAAGCAATTCTGAGTCAGGTGAATATTTGCAATCTGATCCAGTCCTACTTTTCCCGGAAGACCATGCAGCTTGGATGAAAGTAATGTGAATCTTATATTTGATAACCTTTTCGTAATATTCAATCACTATGGGCCTGATGTATTCAACGACAGTGATGGACAAGGTTTAAAAAATGTCTTATATTCGGTCGATAGTTTAGTGAAACATGAGTCACCTACTAGGGGGCATCCGAAGGATTTTCTGAAGGTGAGTTTATAGACATTACTGGAGGTTATCCAATATCTGAAATGCTTGATAGTCCTTGGAGAGTTTGCATTACTCCTTTAACAGTGGACCTGCTTCGTTCGTAGAGCATTGTCGCAAGAACTTCGACAGCTTCGGTCACTTTCGCCGTCAATATTCTCGGGTCCATGTCATCTTCAATGCGATTTTCAATTATTTAACCGATGAATCTCACCCCGAAGAAAACAGACAACGACAACGACAACAAGTTCCTGATCCATCACCCATTAAACCTACTGTCGCAGATAAAACGGGCG
>QLPI01008881.1:0-10467 GCA_003314275.1 Chroogomphus rutilus
TAAACCCCATTGAACACCTCTGAACTATTGTCAAAAAGTGCTTTTCTGACTATGAACACCCCTGTTAAGATCGCGTATCAGGCGCTTAGCTGGTGCTTCTAGGATTATTTCTGATGATTCCAATAGGTCTCCAGAAGTCCTTGTTTCCGGGATGTTCGGAAATTGGAGGTCGGTTCGGATGGAAAGCGTGGAAGGATAGAAGCACCGGGGCTTCGGACTGTTCACGGTATTTAGGTAGATCGACTAGTCGTTCGAGTAGTTCAAGGTCACAGGGACTGGCTTCAACTTATGTATTGCGCCCTCCTCGATCGTCTGTCCCTAATTTCAGAAAGTCGGAAGGTTACCGGAACTGAATCGGAACTATGATGCAGAACTAAATCGATATTTGTACTGGCGAATAGTCCAGTTGACTAGTATCTTATATACATGTATCTATCCTTGTACTATCTTGTGCCGAGTAAAGACAAGGGGATGGGAAAAATACAAGGGGGCTAATGGGGGGCAAAAACAAGGGGCGAGGTATGCGTCAATCTTAAGTTTGTTTACGTATGGAACCTTGATTTCCGGAGTCACGGAAAGTGTCAGAATCGGAAGTCGTGGTTTTCCGATCGGGCCGCGGAAAGTCTGTTTCAGGGAGTGGTCAGAGTCGGTTTATAACAACACCCCTAGTGGAGTGCATGAGCTATGGGAGAGGATTGGAGTGGAATAGGAGAAGATAGAGCCAGAGGTGTGTCAGAAGTTGATTGAGAGCATGCCTAGCAGGGTGCAGGTAGTCATGAGAGCAAATGGGGGCTTTACCAAGTACTGATATATACCATTTCTTGTTTAAAAAATATGAGGGACAAAAACTGTTCAAATGCTTCATTTTTTTAAATAATTAATATATCAATGAATATTGAGAGTTACATAATTATCTTGATTGTGACAACAAGTTCAGAAGCAGGGCTATCTCCACTAATTACGTCACATTTTTTGATTATGTAATCCTCCCGTTATTTACAGTACAACACAAATGTTCAAAACACTTGAACGGTTTTGTCCCCTACTGTACCTTATTGTTCTCTATTCCTTGTGCCACCCTGATCCACATCTCGCTTCTTTACCTATATAAGTAGCGCATGTATGTGGATAGTTCTGCATTCTGGAAATCAACTAGGTTTATGCCTTCTTGTCCTCCCTTCTCCTGTCTAAAGTCCTTTACTCAGGCCAACACTCTCGGCACTCTCCCGGGTATCTCTTCTGTCCCAAATCAGTGGCACACATGGAAAGTAGGGTGCAACGCACGAGTATGTTGAAGCCAAGCCACTACAACCGGCCTGCAGGACTTGGCCACTTCCCGCCAGCATCGTGAAGTCAGCACTATTACTATAGTGCTTGGCCCATGCATCATCGGCAGTACCGGTGCCTGACACCTACACAGACAGTCTAGGCAATACAAGAGCAAACCACCACTGGAGAGTTGTATACTCTTCTGATCATTTACATGACACATCCCCCAAGCGATCCATAATTCTCATCAACACTAGAATAGACACAAACTCATGGTCACAAGTTCAATTCAATAGTACAAACAATGTTACAGTTATACAAGTCAAACACCCCCAAGGCAAGATCTCCATCTTCAACATCTACAACGACTGCACACAGATGATGGTGGTGGACAAATTCCTACAAGACAAGAACAACACACTCATACATCTTACTTCTGATTCTATGTTATGGTGTGATGACTTCAACTGTCACCACCCAATGTGGGACAAAGAATGCAATGGCCATCTATTCACAGCGGTAGCAACACGAGAAGCAGAGGATCTAATCTCAATCTTGGCAGATCATGACATGGTCATGACTCTCCTGAGAAAGCTACCCACTCTACAATCAATGGCAATGGGTAACTGGACAAGGGTAGATAATGTCTTCTGCACTGACAACCTGACAGAATCCATAATAAGATACGACACCTGCCCCTGCTTGAGAGGCCCTGGTACAGATCACGTCCCCATCCATACTATAATCGACATCCAAGCTGCACAAAGGCCACCAGCATCCTTCCAAAACTTCCGCATGACAAACTGGGCAGAATTCAGGGAACATCTCACAGCAAACCTAGCAGACCAGCCAGCACCGAAGGAGATAAAAATGAGAGAGAATTCAACTCGGCTGTAAGCTCACTAACACAGACGCTACAAGACACTATCGAAGAGGCTGTTCCACTATCCAAACCTATACCACACTCTAAATAGTGGTGGAATCCAGACCTATCACATCTGAAAAAAGAGAAGAACCAATTGAACCATCTCTCTTACCTTCACAGAGCCTGTGCTGATCACCCTAGCCACAGTGAGAGATGTGACATCTGCACGAAATATGCAGCGGCCATTCAATCGGCAAAGACCCAACACTGGGAAGAATACCTGGAGGACCTAAATGAAGATCTTCTATGGGGAGCAAACCGTTATATATCGGCACCAGTGTCAAGTACACGTACCGAGATCCCAGTAATTTGGCAGTGCTGACCGAGCAGTCATCCTACGTCCATGTACAAGTGTCCACACCACATGCACATCACTTGGTACACCGGTCTCGGCTCGGCACATCCACCACCCACATTCCTTGTCCATTACCCCTCACATACTCTACGCCACTCACCATCCATTAATCCCACCACACCTACTCCTCATTCCTTGATCCGCCTCACCTCGGGACTTCCTGTCCTTGTTTTATCCTCGGTCGCAACCATTGTTTATAGTCAGGCACTCCCTATTGTCCTATCCCTGGCCACATTCCTATTATTCTATCTTTTATTGTTCTATTCCCGTTTGCATTCCTTTATTCTAATTTTACTCATTGTGGACAATACCCACATGCTCTGCATACCTTATTGTTCCACATTCCTTATTCCACATGTCACTTCTTAAACCTATATAAGTAGGGCATGCATGTACATATTTCCTCATTCTGGGTATCGACTAGGCTTAGGCCCCTTGTCTCTTCCTTCCTCTGTAAAGTCCTCTATTCAGGCCAGCATCATCGGCATCCTCCCGAGTATCCCATCTGTTACAAATCAGTGGCACGCATGGAGAGTAGGGCACAATGCACGAGTATGTTGAAGCCAAAGCCACTACTTCCGGCCTGCAGGACTTGGCCGTTACCCGTCCACATCCTTGGCATTACCGAAGCTCGATAGCTTGACAGAATTCCCAAAGCCTGACAACCAGCCGGGGATGGTGGGAATGCCAGGATCCCTACACTGTCAACAAAAGATGACAATGGCACAATAGCATTGGTGGAAACCAATGAAGAAAAGAGCAAGGTACTGGCTCGTGCCTTCTTCTCACCTAAACCCTCCCCCCCCATCAACATCAGCCAACAATCATACCCAGAGAGGGTGCCATATGAATTTCACCTAGGCCTAGACCAGCTACAATGCCAGGTCTCCAAACTAAGACCGTACAAGGCTCCTGGTCCAGATGGGATCCCCAACATAGTCCTGAAAGAAGCCATCGACCTCATCGACAAACACCTCCTATGTATCTACCAAGCGGCTTTTACACTCCAAATATACAGTGACCGATGGTCAACATGGAACACAGTAGTATTGCGCAAACCAGGGAAACCCAACTATGATGCTCCGAAGGATACCAACCCATTGCATTACTCAACACAATAGGAAAATTGATAGCCGCAATAGTTACCAAAGACATGGTATATCTCACAGAAAAGTACAATCTATTACCTGCCAACCACTTGAGGGGTCACCCTGGAAGAACAACAATGGATTCTATACACCTGGTTGTAAACAAGATCAAGAACGCATGGAGACAGCACAGGGTCGTGGTAATGTTATTTCTTGACATAGAAGGTGCATTCCCAAATGCAATCACCGACCGCCTCTTACACAACATGCAGAAAAGAAGAGTACCAGAGGAATATGTCACATTCGTAGAATGCATGCTCAAGAACCAACACACAAAAATCAAATTCGACGACTATGAATCTGACTGGGTAACTGTAAGGGCAACTCACGCTGGTACTGATTCCTGGGCAACTGCTGGGAGCTAGAACCAGCGGGACACCACCCAGCCCTGGCCTTCTCCCTAGGCCTGACTCAGGGACTCTAACCCTAAGCCTACCCACAGACCCAGTCAGACACTGGTAAGGGATCCAGAAGTTAATATATATTAAAGGAAGACTAAGTATAACATTGGTGCATACCTGGTAAGGGATCCAAAAGAGAATGAGGTGAGGATCCCTTACCTAAGCAGCAAAACTATATAGCTAGTGACTGTGACATGAGTAAGTCATGTCACAGTCAATGAACAAGTGCAAATGAGAATAAAACCAAGGCATTAACAGGGGGAGGGAGATAGAAAATAAAGGATATACTGGGAAAGAATAAACATTAGAGGGCAGGAGGCTGTCCCCTAACAGTAACCATCGACAATGGTATTGGACAGGGGGATCCTCTGTCCATGATCTTATATCTATACTATAATGCTGACTTGCTAGACACTGCAGCATTGAAGAATAAAATAGCAGTGACATTTGTGGATGATGCCAACCTATACACCAAGGGGAGCACTTATGAGGAAGCTTACAATAGCATCAGTAACATGCTAACTAAGCGAGGAGGGCCAGGGACTGGACGATAACACGCAACTCCAGATTCGAAAAATCCAAATTTGCCATCTTATGCTTCTCAAGATGGCGCACTCCCAACCTCCTCTGTCCTGGTAAGACAACACCTGAACCACGGCCAGTCTTTGTATATGAAGGAAGCAACATAAAACCACAACACAGTCATAAGTTTCTGGGAGTACACTTTGACCAAGAGCTTCGCTGGGACATACAGGCTGAGAAAGCAATAGCAAAAGCTGCTAAGTGGATACTACTATTTCACAGATTATCTAAACCTTCCACAGGCATACATGCAGCTTTCATGCACCAACTTTACTGGGCAGTGGCAATCCCAAAAATCACATATGCCGCAGACATCTGGTTCACCCCCATACACCAGAAGGAAGGCCAAAAGTACCAAACAGGATCTGTAGGGGTGGCAAGGAAGCTATCATCCTTACAGCACATAGCTACCATCGCCATCGCCAGAGCAATGAGAACCATAGCTACAGATGTGCTGGAGGTACACGCTGACATACAGCCCATAGACATACTGCTCCATGATGTCTGTCATCGTGCCACACTCAGGCTTGTGTCTCTACCAGCCACACACCCACTATACAAACCAATCAGAATATGCACACAGCATCTCACTAAACATCACCCCTCCCCCCTTCACTCTCTCTTCCACACCTTTGGAGTAAAACCAGACACAATAGAAACCATAACTCCAGCTCTACAATGCCCCAACATTCCCAATACCTTCACCACAGAGATAGCGGAAACTCGAGATGAATCCAAAAAAGATGACAAAGAGGATCAAAGTGACATACATATATATGCTGACAGCTCCGGTGTAGATGACAAAGCAGGAGCTGCTGCAGTCATGTACAAGAACAATCAACCCCCATCATCACTCAGATACTGCCTAGGGTCCCTGGACAAGCACACAATGTATGAAGCGGAAGGTGTAGGGGTCATTCTAGCACTGGAGTTGCCGCAGAGAGAAAGAGGAGTATGGTCTGCCACAATATGCCTAGACAACCAAGGTGTCATTCAATCGATCGAACACATCCGATCACGATCTGGCCAAAAAATCCTCAGCATAATACATGAACTGGCCAATTGTATAACCAACCCACTCAGATACAGGCATACAGAGCTAAGGATCACATGGATATCCAGCCATGACGACATGGAAGGGAATGAGGCAGCTGATAGTGAGGCAAATATGGCATCCGAAGGAGACACTAGCAGCACACATCTCCTACCACCCCTGCTAGCAAAAGGGGAACTCCCACATAGCATCTCGGCTGTCTGTCAAGCCTTCAAAATGGAGCTGAAAAAACAATAGAAAGACCGCTGGAAGACATCACCTCGCTATGCCTGCACATCAAACATCGACCCCTCCCTTCCATCAAAAAAATATCAAAAAACCATGGGTGATCTCACTAGATCCCAAGGTAGTCTACTGATGCAACTGAGAACGGGTCACATCCCACTCAACAGACATCTCCACCACCTGAGGAAGACCCCCTCTCCATTATGCCCATACTGCCTGCACACCAACAAAACAGTACACCACTTCCTATTCGAGTGTCGAGTGCATGAACATGCAAGGATAGAAGTGTCACACACATTAGGACACAAATCAAAATCCCTACGTTACCTTCTGAATACCGACAAGGGAATTAGAGCAGTACTACAGTTCACAGCAGACACAGAACACCTGAAAACCAAATTTGGTGATATATCTCCTATCCCTCTAACATAACAATACTTGAAACACCATCAATACAGATTGCAAATGTCAAAATCACACGTGTATATAATAAAACTCATGCCCACATACCGACACACTACATTATGATCACCTAACTCAAAAAAAAAAAAAAAAACAATATACCCAACAAACAGCTCGACCATCGGCAGGACCAACACATCTTGTAGCAGGATGAAGAAGGATCAAGTCACCAAGGACCCGATGATCAAGGCAACAGGCAACAGGCCCCCTATAAAACAGTGAACCTTCTTTTTCTGACCCACGTTACATTCCCATGTTGTGCATGCTTGCCTTGGTGACCGAGCACTTATCAAGACAGATTGCTTCACAATCAAGACTCCTGACAATCACTCATGGAAACTATCACCCTACAAACCAGGTGGGTTAGTAAACAGCTCCAAGGGAGCTGGGCTAATGGGGGCGATGGGCCGTCATTAGTGCAACCAACTGCCACAAAGGGCATGGGAAGATGGGTAACCCAATATGGGAAGGCCCTATCTATTCTAGATAGCACATGTACAATGACCACCATAAGTAAACCCTGAGGTTGAAAAATTGATTTAAAAAAAAATAGTGGAGTTTATGATATCAGGTGTGGTGAAACATGTATGCATGCCAGTTTGTAGGGCATTGAATTTTGAGATAGCACTGCTCTGGTAAGTTTTGCTTTTCAGTCATTCCCAGGCTTCAACTACTATAGTTAGGTGTTCTATTTCTTGAGCCAGAGAGTTCTTGGTGACTTGGCAAAGTTCCCTAACAATATGGTCATTCATGTCATGCCAATCTCCCACCTTTGTTGGGTCCATTGGGGGTTTGTTGTTGTGGCCCTCAATGTAGTAGGTCCAGAGGACATAGCCACTGAGAATTGGTTTGCACTTCCTAGATCACATGGGCCATCTGTCAGTGGCAAGTATGCCAATGTTTTTGGGTGTCAGTTTAATTTCTGTTATAATTGAGAATTCCTCCATACTGTAGAATTTGTTACTTGTTTTTTCTTTGTTTCTTAAAGCATGGATGGGAACCCATAACCTATTGGAATATAGATGATGACAACTCAGTCATGTAGTTGTAACTCGACTTATATTAATACTACCTAGATGATGACAACTCAGTCATGTAGTTGTAACTCGACTCATATTAATACTACCTAGATGAGGACAACTAGATAGACATGTATAAGTATAACCTATAGGAGTGTGATACAAAGACAATGGAATAAATGCAATAGATAATAAGAACAATACATCCACACCTGATATGCATAGTCCTGCACGTAGCACTGCATTCCAATAACACATTCCATTTATAATACCTCCATTGAACATTGGAACATTTCTGTTACATTGTTAATCTTCATTTTGAGTCCTGTTTCACATCCCCACATATGATTTCATTTCTCTTTGAATTGAAATCCTTTGTAGATAAGAAATTAGTATAAAACCTGTAAATAACTTAGCTGTCTAGGTGAATATCCTAGGTGATAGTAGAAGAGGTTGTCAGGCCTCGGTAATGCCAAAGATGTGGGCGGGGAATGGCCAAGTCCTGCAGGCCAGAAGTAGTGGCTTTGGCTTCAATATACTCATACGTTGCACCCTACTTTCCGTGCATGCCACCAATTTGGGACAGAGGGGGTACTCGGAGAGTGCTGAAAGTGCTGGCCCAAGTAGAGGACTTTACAGAGGAAAGAGAAGGTAAGGGGCCTAAGCCTAGTCGATACCCAGAATGAGGAAGTATGTACATGCATGTCCTACTTATATAGGTTAAGAAGTGACATGTGGAATAAGGAATGTGGGACAATAAGGTATGCGAGCATGTGGGGGTGTTGTCCACAACGAGTAAAATTAGAATGGAGGAATGTAAATAGGGATAGGACAATGGAAATAGAATAATAGGAATGTGGCCAAGGATAGAATAATAGGGAGTGCCTGACTATAAAACAATAGGGTTGTAGCCGAGGATAAAACAAGGACAGGATGTCCCGAGGTGAGGTGGGTCAAGGAATAAGGAGTGGATGGGGTAGGATTAATGTTTGGTAGATGAGGAAGAGTGGACATAGGATGGGAACGGGTAATAGGGAGGGTGGATGTGCCGAGCTGAGACCGGCATACCAAGTGGCTTGCATGTGGCTTGGACACTTGTGCATGGACATAGACTGACTGCTCGGTCAGCACTGCCGAATTACCAGAATCTCGGTACATATACTTAACAGAGGTTTATAGAACTGTTGTAGTTATTTTATTCTTATTTTATTTGTTTTTGCTCTTATTATCTTTGATTATATGTAGCCCACCATGTGATGCGAAGGTTTTGAGTTCGACTAAGCACCGACCCAGAGAGGCAGCTATAGGGGTGCACAAGTGTGTGACAGTCACATATGAATGTTTCTGATACTGTCAGCATATAGTACCAGTGTGAGTGCCTTCTGGTACATATCAGATATTATTCCAGGCATATCCAGATAGCTGGGTGTATGCCCTGAATGTTCTAGCCCAATATGACCTGATGTCACATGTGATCAAGTGACAGTATCTGTGGATATGCAGGGGGCCATTTGGCCATTTAACAATGATGCAGTCTGTGGGAAATATGGGTAAAATTGTAGATTATTTGTAGTACATTTAATAGTGTATTTCCACTCAGTCCTGGGATGTGAGTGATGACAACAATAATAGTAGCCCAGTATAGTAATGTGAGCGACCTTCATTGATTATGATGCAAGACAATGTTCTTTGAGTGCAAGACTAATTTATTAGTTCCTAGCTATTTGTCTCTTATAGAGAACTTGTGTCCAATGCATGAGTCCTTGTGTAACTACCCTGAGATGGCATCCACATGTGGTTGAGTCGCCATGTTTCCAATCTATTCCTGTCTGCCCTGTTTGTATGTGGGAAAATCCTCCTCCATGCTTCTTATCACCTTCTCGCCTCCTGTTTCAATATCCTACCCTGTTTCACTGTTGGTAAGTGTGCATCACCTGCATATATGTGCCCCACCTGTATCTCCTTCCACTTCCCAATGTGTGAGTGATATGCCTCTCTACTCCTATGTGTTCTCTGGCTCATTTCCACTCCATAGACCCTACTCTGGGTGCATCTAGTGTCCTCTTGACCCTTGTATGCACTTTCCTGTGCTTCCAACCTTATATACCCTCCTAGTTCCTTCCTGCTCCCCTATCCTCTCTATCTATCACCTCAACAGGTTGTTCAGTGGTTAGAAAATCAACTGAGATTCCCTCATTCACTTGTGTAAACTTCACTCTACAAAATTAGATTTCTGATGAGATCTGGATGGCATAGCACCTGAACCCAAGCCCCACTCTGAATTTCACTGACATCACAACTTTACTGAGACTATGCAAGAACCTTGTTCACCCCCCACACCTTTGTTCTTAACAGTATTTTCTGACTCACATCCTGACCCCATTTATTAACATCTATAAAGAACACCCATTCCAGCACCCATGACAGAAGGGCACTCTTTGCTCCAGAATTCTCATCCAACCAACTGCAGGGAATCTTGGAACAATGTTGTTATTCAGAGCAACCCGAGGATGTTGAGTCCCTCAACACTGACCCTGCAGACCTCACTCCTTGTAGGAGCAGAGGTCATGGGACTCCCCAGAAAGTGTCCGGGACCATGGGAAATTTCATTTGTAATTTCACTTTCCTAGAATCTTAACATTATTGATTTGAATGAGACAATGGAATTTGATTTAAGTCACGTATTATGTATTACGGGGGGACAGCCTCAAACTATCGATAGCTATGGGAAATCTAAGAAATTTCCACTAACTACTCGGAGATTCCCAACATGACGCGGCAAAAATTATCCATCACCTAATCCTTACCGAACGGGAAAACCTGGGTGCAGTTATTCAATGCGTTGAAAAGGAAGTCGAGGTTTCTATTCAAAGCGACACGCAGGAGGCCAGTCGGGGAGGGGTATAGAGATCTCACGGTCCGATTGACAAAGTTGGTGTAAAGCAGACACATCTGCCCAATTTTAGCCGATGTAGGGTCGAGAACATAATTGTCAACCCCTTCGTTGAATCCAGGCTGGATAGGGTG